>OY992878.1:81861935-81991935 GCA_963921405.1 Cepaea hortensis
GGGGGAGGACGTAGGAGGAGGAGGGAAGTAGGAGGAGAGAGGAGAAGGGAGGAGGAGGAGGGAGGAGGAGGAGGGGGAGGAGGAGTAGGAGGAAGAGGAAGAGGAAGGAGGAGGAGAGGAGGAGGAGGAGGGGAGGAGGAGGAGGCGGGAAGAGGGAGGAGGAAGGAAAGGGAGGAGGAGGAGGAGGAAGAGAAGGAGGAGAAGAACGCAAGAGGAGGAGGGGGAGGAGGAGGGAGGAGGAGAGGGAGGAGGAGGAAGATGGAGGAGGAGGGAGGAGGAGGAGAGAAGAGGAGGAGGGAGGAGGCGGAGGAGAAGGGAGGATTGAGGAGGAAGAGGGAGAAGGAGGAGGGAGAAGGAGGAGGGAGGAGAAAAAGGGGAGGAGGGTGGAGGTATAGGGAGGAGGAGAGAGGATGAGGAGGGAGGAGGATAAGGGAGGAAGAGGGATGAGGAGGAGGGAGGAGGAGGAGGGGGGAGGGAGGAAGAGGGAGGAAGAGGGAGGAGAAGGAGGGAGGGAGGAGGAGGTATGAGGGGGAGGACGTAGAGGAGGATGGGAGGAGAGGGGAGGAGGAGAGATGAGGGGAAGGACGTAGGAGGAGAAGAAGGGGAGGAAGGAGGAGGTAGATGGGAGAGGAGAGAGGATGAGGAGGGAGGAGGAGAAGGGAGAAAGAGGGATGAGGAGGAGGAGTAGGAGGAGGGGGAGGAGGAGGGAGGAAGAGGGAGGAGAGGGAGAGAAGAGGGAGGGAGGAGGAGGGATGAGGGGGAGGACGTAAGAGGAGGAGGGAGGAAGAGGGAGGGAGGAGAGATGAGGGGGAGGACGTAGGAGGAGGAGGGAGTAGGAGGAGAGAGGAGAAGGGAGGAGGAAGGAAGAGGAGTGATTAGGAGGTGAGGAGGTAGGAGGAGGAAGAGGGAGGAGGAGCGAGGAGGAAGGAGGAGGAGGAAGAGGGAGGAGGAGGAGAAAGAGGGAGAGGGGGAGGGGAAGAGGTAGGAGGAGGAGGGAGAGGAGGAGGAGGATTATAACGCATATGCCTGTAGATAACTGCAGCGAAAGGTGGGTCTGTCTATCTATCTGACCCGGCGTGGCTTCGCCCAGCTCCTGGCGGGTAGCGTCTCATTAAATTCATACAACAAAAAAAAAGTAACTTAAAAGAATGTCCTTCCACACACCATCCATTATTTCTAATGTAAACAGTTTCTAATCACCTGCATGACTGTAGGTAACTCTTTAAGCAATAAATGATGAGTTACAATGTTATGCATTGTGCATTATTTTTATGAAAACTTTGAAAATGCCTTAAAGATTGTATCATTATTTATTACAACTCATATGCCGGTACATAACATAGACAAAGAGTTTATAAATCTTTGAAAACGATGCAACAATATGACTATAAGCTATACAGGAAAGTTATTAAAAGTTATGCCCCTTGAAATAACTTTTCTAGAGTTAAGTCCCTTCGCAGTATAGAAATTATAATAAACAATGAAATATTAAATAATTTTAAGTAAGCAGCCGATTTCACACTAAAATATATAACAGTTGGCTGCGCTGGAATGAAAGGAAGGCGTGTAGAAAATTTCATCTCAATCGGATGGGCCGTTCGCGAACGCATAAAGGACATACATATCCACACACATCCTTTTTTATATATAAGACTAGCAGACCCGGCCGGCTTCGCCCAGTCCCTGGTGGGGAGCATCTCATTTAATTCATATAAGTAGTCATATAAGTTCTCGTTCCCGTTACCGACTATCTGCCTCTCTGTCTGTCTGTCTGTCTGTCTGTCTGTCTGTCTGTCTGTCTGTCTGTCTGTCTGTCTGTCTGATCCGGCCCGGCATCACCTAGCTCCTGGTGTGGGGCATCTCATTTAATTCATATAAGTAGTCATATAAGCTCCCGTTCCCGTTCCCGACTATCTATCTGTCTGTCTGTCTATCTGTCTGTCTGTCTGTCTGATCCTGCCCGGCTTCGCCCAGCCCTGATGGGGAGCTTCTCATTTAATTCATATAAGTAGTCATATAAGTTCCCGTTCCCGACTGTCTGTCTGTCTGTGTGTCTGTCTGTCTGTCTGTCTGTCTGTCTGTCTGTCTGTCTGTCTGTCTGTCCCTCCATGTCTGTCTGTCTGTCTGTCTGTCTGTCTGTCTATCTGTCTGTCTGTCTGTCTGTCTGTCTGTCTGTCTGTCTGTCTGTCTGCCTGCCTGTCTGTCTAATCATTTATTTGTTGCAGTTAGAACAACCTTAGATAAACGAAGACCAACTTACAAAAAGCATTAGAAAGAGCACTTGAAAGATCTTTGCATCTTCCCCAACAATTAACTTGGGTAAATGGAGCGGCGGCAGCAGCAGCAGCAGAAGAAGAAAAAGGAGGAGTAGGACCTGGTAGGAGGAAGAGGGAGGTGGAGGAGAGAGGAGGAGGGAGGAAGAGATAGGCGGAGAGAGGAGGAGGAGTATGGAGGAGGAGGGATTAGGAGGAGGAGGGAGGAGGAGGGGGGAGGAGGGAGGAGGAAGGAGGAGGAGGGAGGATGTTAACGGAGGAGGAGGGAGTAGGAGGGAGGAGGAGGGAGGAGGAGGAGGGAGGAGGTAGAGGGAGGAGGGAGGAGGAGAGAGGATGAGGAGGGAGGAGGAGGAGAAGGGAGGAAGAGGGATGAGGAGGAGGGAGGAGGAGGAAGGAGGAGGAGGGGGAGGAGGAAAGAGGAAGAGGGAGGAGAAGGAGGAGGGAGGAGGAGGGATGAGGGGGAGGACGTAAGAGGAGGAGGGAGGAAGAGGGAGGAGGAGAGATGAGGGGGAGGACGTAGGAGGAGGAGGGAGTAGGAGGAGAGAGGAGAAGGGAGGAGGAGGAGGGAGGAGGAGGAGGGGGAGGAGGAGTAGGGAGGAAGAGGAAGGAGGAGGGAGGAGGAGGGAGGAGGGGAGGAGGAGGGAGGCGGAAGAGGGAGGAGGAAGGAAAGGGAGGAGGAGGAGGAAGAAGAAGGGAGGAGAAGAACGCAAGAGGAGGAGGGGGAGGAGGAGGGAGGAGGAGAGGGAGGAGGAGGAAGATGGAGGAGGAGGAGGAGGAGGAGAGAAGAGGAGGAGGGAGGAGGCGGAGGGAGAAGGAGGATTGAGGAGGAAGAGGGAGAAGGAGGAGGGAGAAGGAGGAGGGAGGAGAAAAAGGGGAGGAGGGTGGAGGTATAGGGAGGAGGAGAGAGGATGAGGAGGGAGGAGGATAAGGGAGGAAGAGGGATGAGGAGGAGGGAGGAGGAGGAGGGGGGAGGGAGGAAGAGGGAGGAAGAGGGAGGAGAATGAGGAGGGAGGAGGAGGGATGAGGGGAGGACGTAAGAGGAGGAGGGAGGAAGAGGGAGGAGGAGAGATGAGGGGAAGGACGTAGGAGGAGAAGAAGGGGAGGAAGGAGGAGGTAGAGGGAGGAGGAGAGAGGATGAGGAGGGAGGAGGAGAAGGGAGAAAGAGGGATGAGGAGGAGGGAGTAGGAGGAGGGGGAGGAGGAGGGAGGAAGAGGGAGGAAGAGGGAGGAGAAGGAGGAGGGAGGAGGAGGGATGAGGGGGAGGACGTAAGAGGAGGAGGGAGGAAGAGGGAGGAGGAGAGATGAGGGGGAGGACGTAGGAGGAGGAGGGAGTAGGAGGAGAGGAGGAGGGAGGAGGAAGGAAGAGGAGTGATTAGGAGGGAGGAGGTAGGAGGAGGAAGAGGGAGGAGGAGAGAGGAGGAAGGAGGAGGAGGAAGAGGGTGGAGGAGGAGAAAGAGGGAGAGGGGGAGGGGAAGAGGGTAGGAGGAGGAGGGGAGAGGAGGAGGAGGATTATAACGCATATGCCTGTAGATAACTGCAGCGAAAGGTGGGTCTGTCTATCTATCTGACCCGGCGTGGCTTCGCCCAGCTCCTGGCGGGTAGCGTCTCATTAAATTCATACAACAAAAAAAAGTAACTTAAAAGAATGTCCTTCCACACACCATCCATTATTTCTAATGTAAACAGTTTCTAATCACCTGCATGACTGTAGGTAACTCTTTAAGCAATAAAAGATGAGTTACAATGTTATGCATTGTGCATTATTTTTATGAAAACTTTGAAAATGCCTTAAAGATTGTATCATTATTTATTACAACTCATATGCCGGTACATAACTATAGACAAAGAGTTTATAAATCTTTGAAAACGATGCAACAATATGACTATAAGCTATACAGGAAAGTTATTAAAAGTTATGCCCCTTGAAATAACTTTTCTAGAGTTAAGTCCCTTCGCAGTATAGAAATTATAATAAACAATGAAATATTAAATAATTTTAAGTAAGCAGCCGATTTCACACTAAAATATATCACAGTTGGCTGCGCTGGAATGAAAGGAAGGCGTGTAGAAAATTTCATCTCAATCGGATGGGCCGTTCGCGAACGCATAAAGGACATACATATCCACACACATCCTTTTTTATATATAAGACTAGCAGACCCGGCCGGCTTCGCCCAGTCCCTGGTGGGGAGCATCTCATTTAATTCATATAAGTAGTCATATAAGTTCTCGTTCCCGTTACCGACTATCTGCCTCTCTGTCTGTCTGTCTGTCTGTCTGTCTGTCTGTCTGTCTGTCTGTCTGTCTGTCTGTCTGTCTGTCTGTCTGACCCGGCCCGGCATCACCTAGCTCCTGGTGTGGGGCATCTCATTTAATTCATATAAGTAGTCATATAAGCTCCCGTTCCCGTTCCCGACTATCTATCTGTCTGTCTGTCTATCTGTCTGTCTGTCTGATCCTGCCCGGCTTCGCCCAGCCCTGATGGGGAGCTTCTCATTTAATTCATATAAGTAGTCATATAAGTTCCCGTTCCCGACTGTCTGTCTGTCTGTCTGTCTGTCTGTGTGTGTGTCTGTCTGTCTGTCTGTCTGTCCCTCCATGTCTGTCTGTCTGTCTGTCTGTCTGTCTGTCTATCTGTCTGTCTGTCTGTCTGTCTGTCTGTCTGTCTGCCTGCCTGTCTGTCTAATCATTTATTTGTTGCAGTTAGAACAACCTTAGATAAACGAAGACCAACTTACAAAAAGCATTAGAAAGAGCACTTGAAAGATCTTTGCATCTTCCCCAACAATTAACTTGGGTAAATGGAGCGGCGGCAGCAGCAGCAGCAGAAGAAGAAAAAGGAGGAGTAGGACCTGGTAGGAGGAAGAGGGAGGTGGAGGAGAGAGGAGGAGGGAGGAAGAGATAGGCGGAGAGAGGAGGAGTATGGAGGAGGAGGGATTAGGAGGAGGAGGGAGGAGGAGGGGGGAGGAGGGAGGAGGAGGGAGGAGGAAGGAGGAGGAGGGAGGATGTTAAGGGAGGAGGAGGGAGTAGGAGGGAGGAGGAGGGAGGAGGAGGAGGGAGGAGGTAGAGGGAGGAGGGAGGAGGAGAGAGGATGAGGAGGGAGGAGGAGGAGAAGGGAGGAAGAGGGATGAGGAGGAGGGAGGAGGAGGAAGGAGGAGGAGGGGGAGGAGGAGGGAGGAAGAGGGAGGAGAAGGAGGAGGGAGGAGGAGGGATGAAGGGGAGGACGTAAGATGAGGAGGGAGGAAGAGGGAGGAGGAGAGATGAGGGGGAGGACGTAGGAGGAGGAGGGAGTAGGAGGAGAGAGGAGAAGGGAGGAGGAAGGAAGAGGAGTGATTAGGAGGGAGGAGGTAGGAGGAGGAAGAGGGAGGAGGAGAGAGGAGGAAGGAGGAGGAGGAAGAGGGAGGAGGAGGAGAAAGAGGGAGAGGGGGAGGGGAAGAGGGTAGGAGGAGGAGGGGAGAGGAGGAGGAGGATTATAACGCATATGCCTGTAGATAACTGCAGCGAAAGGTGGGTCTGTCTATCTATCTGACCCGGCGTGGTTTGGCCCAGCTCCTGGCGGGTAGCGTCTCATTAAATTCATACAACAAAAAAAAGTAACTTAAAAGAATTTCCTTCCACACACCATCCATTATTTCTAATGTAAACAGTTTCTAATCACCTGCATGACTGTAGGTAACTCTTTAAGCAATAAAAGATGAGTTACAAAGTTATGCATTGTGCATTATTTTTATGAAAACTTTGAAAATGCCTTAAAGATTGTATCATTATTTATTACAACTCATATGCCGGTACATAACTATAGACAAAGAGTTTATAAATCTTTGAAAACGATGCAACAATATGACTATAAGCTATACAGGAAAGTTATTAAAAGTTATGCCCCTTGAAATAACTTTTCTAGAGTTAAGTCCCTTCGCAGTATAGAAATTATAATAAACAATGAAATATTAAATAATATTAAGTAAGCAGCCGATTTCACACTAAAATATATCACAGTTGGCTGCGCTGGAATGAAAGGAAGGCGTGTAGAAAATTTCATCTCAATCGGATGGGCCGTTCGCGAACGCATAAAGGACATACATATCCACACACATCCTTTTTTATATATAAGACTAGCAGACCCGGCCGGCTTCGCCCAGTCCCTGGTGGGGAGCATCTCATTTAATTCATATAAGTAGTCATATAAGTTCTCGTTCCCGTTACCGACTATCTGCCTCTCTGTCTGTCTGTCTGTCTGTCTGTCTGTCTGTCTGTCTGTCTGTCTGTCTGACCCGGCCCGGCATCACCTAGCTCCTGGTGTGGGGCATCTCATTTAATTCATATAAGTAGTCATATAAGCTCCCGTTCCCGTTCCCGACTATCTATCTGTCTGTCTGTCTATCTGTCTGTCTGTCTGTCTGTCTGATCCTGCCCGGCTTCGCCCAGCCCTGATGGGGAGCTTCTCATTTAATTCATATAAGTAGTCATATAAGTTCCCGTTCCCGACTGTCTGTCTGTCTGTCTGTCTGTCTGTCTGTGTGTCTGTCTGTCTGTCTGTCTGTCTGTCCCTCCATGTCTGTCTGTCTGTCTGTCTGTCTGTCTGTCTGTCTGTCTATCTATCTGTCTGTCTGTCTGTCTGTCTGTCTGTCTGCCTGCCTGTCTGTCTAATCATTTATTTGTTGCAGTTAGAACAACCTTAGATAAACGAAGACCAACTTACAAAAAGCATTAGAAAGAGCACTTGAAAGATCTTTGCATCTTCCCCAACAATTAACTTGGGTAAATGGAGCGGCGGCAGCAGCAGCAGCAGAAGAAGAAAAAGGAGGAGTAGGACCTGGTAGGAGGAAGAGGGAGGTGGAGGAGAGAGGAGGAGGGAGGAAGAGATAGGGGGAGAGAGGAGGAGGAGTATGGAGGAGGAGGGATTAGGAGGAGGAGGGAGGAGGAGGGGGAGGAGGGAGGAGGAAGGAGGAGGAGGGAGGATGTTAACGGAGGAGGAGGGAGTAGGAGGGAGGAGGAGGGAGGAGGAGGAGGGAGGAGGTAGAGGGAGGAGGGAGGAGGAGAGAGGATGAGGAGGGAGGAGGAGGAGAAGGGAGGAAGAGGGATGAGGAGGAGGGAGGAGGAGGAAGGAGGAGGAGGGGGAGGAGGAAAGAGGAAGAGGGAGGAGAAGGAGGAGGGAGGAGGAGGGATGAGGGGGAGGACGTAAGAGGAGGAGGGAGGAAGAGGGAGGAGGAGAGATGAGGGGGAGGACGTAGGAGGAGGAGGGAGTAGGAGGAGAGAGGAGAAGGGAGGAGGAGGAGGGAGGAGGAGGAGGGGGAGGAGGAGTAGGGAGGAAGAGGAAGGAGGAGGGAGGAGGAGGGAGGAGGGGAGGAGGAGGGAGGCGGAAGAGGGAGGAGGAAGGAAAGGGAGGAGGAGGAGGAAGAAGAAGGGAGGAGAAGAACGCAAGAGGAGGAGGGGGAGGAGGAGGGAGGAGGAGAGGGAGGAGGAGGAAGATGGAGGAGGAGGGAGGAGGAGGAGAGAAGAGGAGGAGGGAGGAGGCGGAGGGAGAAGGAGGATTGAGGAGGAAGAGGGAGAAGGAGGAGGGAGAAGGAGGAGGGAGGAGAAAAAGGGGAGGAGGGTGGAGGTATAGGGAGGAGGAGAGAGGATGAGGAGGGAGGAGGATAAGGGAGGAAGAGGGATGAGGAGGAGGGAGGAGGAGGAGGGGGGAGGGAGGAAGAGGGAGGAAGAGGGAGGAGAAGGAGGAGGGAGGAGGAGGGATGAGGGGGAGGACGTAAGAGGAGGAGGGAGGAAGAGGGAGGAGGAGAGATGAGGGGAAGGACGTAGGAGGAGAAGAAGGGGAGGAAGGAGGAGGTAGAGGGAGGAGGAGAGAGGATGAGGAGGGAGGAGGAGAAGGGAGAAAGAGGGATGAGGAGGAGGGAGTAGGAGGAGGGGGAGGAGGAGGGAGGAAGAGGGAGGAAGAGGGAGGAGAAGGAGGAGGGAGGAGGAGGGATGAGGGGGAGGACGTAAGAGGAGGAGGGAGGAAGAGGGAGGAGGAGAGATGAGGGGGAGGACGTAGGAGGAGGAGGGAGTAGGAGGAGAGAGGAGAAGGGAGGAGGAAGGAAGAGGAGTGATTAGGAGGGAGGAGGTAGGAGGAGGAAGAGGGAGGAGGAGAGAGGAGGAAGGAGGAGGAGGAAGAGGGTGGAGGAGGAGAAAGAGGGAGAGGGGGAGGGGAAGAGGGTAGGAGGAGGAGGGGAGAGGAGGAGGAGGATTATAACGCATATGCCTGTAGATAACTGCAGCGAAAGGTGGGTCTGTCTATCTATCTGACCCGGCGTGGCTTCGCCCAGCTCCTGGCGGGTAGCGTCTCATTAAATTCATACAACAAAAAAAAGTAACTTAAAAGAATGTCCTTCCACACACCATCCATTATTTCTAATGTAAACAGTTTCTAATCACCTGCATGACTGTAGGTAACTCTTTAAGCAATAAAAGATGAGTTACAATGTTATGCATTGTGCATTATTTTTATGAAAACTTTGAAAATGCCTTAAAGATTGTATCATTATTTATTACAACTCATATGCCGGTACATAACTATAGACAAAGAGTTTATAAATCTTTGAAAACGATGCAACAATATGACTATAAGCTATACAGGAAAGTTATTAAAAGTTATGCCCCTTGAAATAACTTTTCTAGAGTTAAGTCCCTTCGCAGTATAGAAATTATAATAAACAATGAAATATTAAATAATATTAAGTAAGCAGCCGATTTCACACTAAAATATATCACAGTTGGCTGCGCTGGAATGAAAGGAAGGCGTGTAGAAAATTTCATCTCAATCGGATGGGCCGTTCGCGAACGCATAAAGGACATACATATCCACACACATCCTTTTTTATATATAAGACTAGCAGACCCGGCCGGCTTCGCCCAGTCCCTGGTGGGGAGCATCTCATTTAATTCATATAAGTAGTCATATAAGTTCTCGTTCCCGTTACCGACTATCTGCCTCTCTGTCTGTCTGTCTGTCTGTCTGTCTGTCTGTCTGTCTGTCTGTCTGTCTGTCTGTCTGTCTGTCTGTCTGTCTGACCCGGCCCGGCATCACCTAGCTCCTGGTGTGGGGCATCTCATTTAATTCATATAAGTAGTCATATAAGCTCCCGTTCCCGTTCCCGACTATCTATCTGTCTGTCTGTCTATCTGTCTGTCTGTCTGATCCTGCCCGGCTTCGCCCAGCCCTGATGGGGAGCTTCTCATTTAATTCATATAAGTAGTCATATAAGTTCCCGTTCCCGACTGTCTGTCTGTCTGTCTGTCTGTCTGTGTGTGTGTCTGTCTGTCTGTCTGTCCCTCCATGTCTGTCTGTCTGTCTGTCTGTCTGTCTATCTGTCTGTCTGTCTGTCTGTCTGTCTGTCTGTCTGTCTGCCTGCCTGTCTGTCTAATCATTTATTTGTTGCAGTTAGAACAACCTTAGATAAACGAAGACCAACTTACAAAAACCATTAGAAAGAGCACTTGAAAGATCTTTGCATCTTCCCCAACAATTAACTTGGGTAAATGGAGCGGCGGCAGCAGCAGCAGCAGAAGAAGAAAAAGGAGGAGTAGGACCTGGTAGGAGGAAGAGGGAGGTGGAGGAGAGAGGAGGAGGGAGGAAGAGATAGGCGGAGAGAGGAGGAGTATGGAGGAGGAGGGATTAGGAGGAGGAGGGAGGAGGAGGGGGGAGGAGGGAGGAGGAGGGAGGAGGAAGGAGGAGGAGGGAGGATGTTAAGGGAGGAGGAGGGAGTAGGAGGGAGGAGGAGGGAGGAGGAGGAGGGAGGAGGTAGAGGGAGGAGGGAGGAGGAGAGAGGATGAGGAGGGAGGAGGAGGAGAAGGGAGGAAGAGGGATGAGGAGGAGGGAGGAGGAGGAAGGAGGAGGAGGGGGAGGAGGAGGGAGGAAGAGGGAGGAGAAGGAGGAGGGAGGAGGAGGGATGAAGGGGAGGACGTAAGATGAGGAGGGAGGAAGAGGGAGGAGGAGAGATGAGGGGGAGGACGTAGGAGGAGGAGGGAGTAGGAGGAGAGAGGAGAAGGGAGGAGGAAGGAAGAGGAGTGATTAGGAGGGAGGAGGTAGGAGGAGGAAGAGGGAGGAGGAGAGAGGAGGAAGGAGGAGGAGGAAGAGGGAGGAGGAGGAGAAAGAGGGAGAGGGGGAGGGGAAGAGGGTAGGAGGAGGAGGGGAGAGGAGGAGGAGGATTATAACGCATATGCCTGTAGATAACTGCAGCGAAAGGTGGGTCTGTCTATCTATCTGACCCGGCGTGGTTTGGCCCAGCTCCTGGCGGGTAGCGTCTCATTAAATTCATACAACAAAAAAAAGTAACTTAAAAGAATTTCCTTCCACACACCATCCATTATTTCTAATGTAAACAGTTTCTAATCACCTGCATGACTGTAGGTAACTCTTTAAGCAATAAAAGATGAGTTACAAAGTTATGCATTGTGCATTATTTTTATGAAAACTTTGAAAATGCCTTAAAGATTGTATCATTATTTATTACAACTCATATGCCGGTACATAACTATAGACAAAGAGTTTATAAATCTTTGAAAACGATGCAACAATATGACTATAAGCTATACAGGAAAGTTATTAAAAGTTATGCCCCTTGAAATAACTTTTCTAGAGTTAAGTCCCTTCGCAGTATAGAAATTATAATAAACAATGAAATATTAAATAATATTAAGTAAGCAGCCGATTTCACACTAAAATATATCACAGTTGGCTGCGCTGGAATGAAAGGAAGGCGTGTAGAAAATTTCATCTCAATCGGATGGGCCGTTCGCGAACGCATAAAGGACATACATATCCACACACATCCTTTTTTATATATAAGATATATATATATATATATATATATATATATATATATATATATATATATATATATATATATATATATATATATATATATATATATATATATATAAAAGTTTAAAAAAATGAATGGTAATGGATTTTCCCCGTGTTTGTCATGAGACTGAGAGCGAATGGCTGTTGGAATGGAAAGTGCATGATTCATCTCACTAGTTTGTGCATAGAAAACATGGAAATAATGAAAGTTACATGCGCAAGACAATCTCCAACATCCATGACCCTGAACATGAGTACTCGTTGTGGTAACATGGTAACATTTTTTTTTAAAGTTCGCATATCCTGTACAGGACATCGCTGTCAATATCAGCATCTTTCAGCTGACTGTTGATTTCTTGGCAAGATTACGCTCAGTAGTTTGCCATTGCTTTCTGAGCGACCAGCTCACATACCCCGTAAGTTACCGAAGCGGAGAGAACCGCTACCGCTTTTTGCACGCAACGTTACGTTACTCACGAGAGTATACGGGATTACGGAGAAAGTCGTTTAACGCCTAGACCACGGAGATCGGCTGTGGTAATATACTTGGTATAAAAAGGCCGGAGAGCCAAAACACCCAGTACATGTGCTTGAAATGCTACAACTATCTGAAAACGACCGCCAACGAGCCATTGGTATGTTGGAAACCTGAATGAGCTCGCTGGTCATTGCCGGAAAAATGAATTGCCATCACATCACTATTGCATGTCTCAATGATCGTTACGGAACCACAGGCAGTGATCGGGATAGCTTTCGGAGTGGCCAGACACGAATTACTACCCCTAAGCAAGATCATCATATTGTGCTGGATCATCAAAGTCTAAGAAATCGTTTACTCCCGGCATGTCAAACAGCAACAGCAATAGTGGGTAAAAGTGGGCAAGTCTCTCAAATGACAGTCATATGACGACTCAAAAACACAGGCCTTACGTTTAACCAAACTAGCTCACAGACAGAGTTAATGACGTTAGCAGTGCCTGCAATAGGCAGAGCAACATGTCTGAGGGACTAGACTGCAGTGCAATGCTGTCCTATTGACATACGATAGTAGATTCAACATATCCTTTGCCGATGGACGTGTGCGTATTATGCGTCGGGTGGAGGACGCTTGGGTGACGGGGACGGGGTATTCCCTATCTAAGGAGAGGTTAAGTGCCTCCTTCCCTCCGCTAGCCTACGGGACACCCTTGAGCAAGGTGGAATACTCGTTTAGCCTCCCGATCAGGGTTACGTGAAGCCATGGGTACAGGTGGTGGATGAAGTTGAAGAGCAGCCAACAGATAGTTGTGGGTTATGGTCTCCAGCTTCATAACGGCAGGCAGAGGATCTATTTTTTTTTTTGGGAAGACAATGGCTGCGGTAAACGACCAGTATGGTCACTGCTAGGGAGGAAAGCAATAGCCAACTACTTTCTTTATAGATGCCAACTATGACCAACTATGACCAACGAAGATGATGTCAAGAACAAGTTCTATGAGGACCTGCACAATGTATTAACATCTGTTCCCAAAGGAGACAAACTTATACTCCTTGGGGATTTCAATGCCAGAGTAGGCACGGACACCACCTCTTGGAGTGGCATTATTGGAAAGCATGGAGTCGGAAATTGTAACAGCAATGGACTCCGCCTCCTTCAGACATGTGCCGAACATGATCTCCTGATTACGAACACAATTTTCCGTCTCCCCATGAGAAATAGGACATCGTGGATGCACCCTCGCTCGAATCACTGGCATCTCATTGACTATGTCATTGTCAGGAGGAGTGACAGACAAGACGTCCGAGTGACAAAATCCACGTGTGATGCCGAATGTTGGACAGACCATCGTCTCATTGTCTCGAAAATAAACATTCACATCAGGCCACCACGGCGTCCTCAAGGGGTGAAAATGCAAAAAAAGCTAAATGTCACGCGCCTAAACAGCAAGAAAATGCAGCAGTCGTTTGAAAATATGCTGGAAGACCGCCTCAAGCCAAATGCTGCAGCTAAACAGGATACAGAAACAGAATGGAGAGCCCTAAAGGACATAATTTACAACACTGCTATGGAAATCCTGGGCCCAGCCCCCCGAAAGCATAAAGACTGGTTTGATGAAAATTCCGAAGACATCAACCAATTGCTGGCCGAGAAACATCTTCTCCTCAAGGCACATTTGAATGACCCAAAGTCAACATAAAAAATGATGCCCTTAAGACCATTCAGAGAGTAGTGCAGCAGAAACTTCGGCACATGCGCGACTCCTGGCTGAGCAGCAAAGCTGATGAAATTCAGGGCTTTGCTGACAGACATGATATGAAAAACATCTACGACTCACTGAATGCGGTATATGGTCCTACATAACCAGGCATAGTTCCCCTCCTCAGTGCAGATGTGGGAACATTGATCACCGATAAGAAAGAAATCCTTCAACGCTGGACAGAGCATTTCAGCAACATCTTAAATGCAACTTCCTTCTTCGATGATGAAACCATCAACTGCCTTCCTCAAGTTCCTACCAATGAGACACTTGATGACCTGCCAACCATAGTGGAAGTAAACAAAGCCATCCAGCAACTCTCCAGCGGCATGGCACCTGGTCCTTACTCCATCCCAGCAGAGATATACAAGGCAGGTGGGCCGGTCCTAACAGAGCAGCTTCACCAAGTCTTTACAAACATATGGGTGAACGAGACCATGCCACAAGATTTCAAAGACGCATCAATAGTCCACCTTTACAAAAGTAAAGGAAACCGCCAATCCTGTGACAACCACCGAGGCATCTCCTTGCTTTCAATTGCAGGGAAGATACTCGCCAGAATTCTTCTCAATCGCCTCACAGCCCATCTCGATCAAGGTCTTCTTCCTGAGAGTAAGTGTGGCTTCAGAAAAGAACGTGGAACTGTTGACATGATTTTCGCTGCAAGGCAACTGCAAGAGAAATGTCGGGAACAGAACTGCGAAATGTTCTCCACTTTCATTGACCTTACCAAGGCTTTTGATACAGTCAGTAGAGAAGGACTGTGGAAGATTATGGCAAAATATGGCTGTCCACGAAAGTTTGTCCAAATAGTGCGGCTATTTCATGATGACATGCAGGCAAGAGTACAGGAAAATGGCGAACTGTCTGAACCCTTTCCTGTCACCAATGGAATGAAGCAAGGATGTGTCCTGGCACCAACACTGTTCAGCCTCATGTTTTCAGCCATGCTGATGAATGCCTTCGAGAACGACGACATTGGAATAGACATCAACTACCGTATGGATGGAAAGTTATTCACTTTCAGAAGGCTGAAAGCTAAAACCAAAATTAACAGCGACACCGTCAGAGAGCTCCTGTTTGCTGATGATTGCGCTCTGTACGCCAACTTAGAGGCGGGCATGCAACATAATGTTTCAGCTTTCTCACATGCCTGTGCCAACTTTGGGCTCAATATCAACTTGGAGAAGACTGTAGTTATGTACCAGCCAGCTCCAGGGAATAATCACACTGTGCCGAATATCAAAGTGAATGATCATAGACTAAGTGTTGTGGACAAATTCACCTATCTTGGCAGCACTGTGTCACAAGCTGCCACAATTGATGACGAAGTGAATGCAAGAATCTCCAAGGCCAGTACGGCCTTTGGCAGACTGTACAAGAATGTATGGGATAGAACTGGAATGAGTCTGCAAACGAAGCTAAAAGTCTACAAAGCAGTTATATTATCCACACTGCTATATGCTTGTGAAACCTGGACTGTTTATCAGCGACACGCTAGGAAATTAAACCACTTCCACACAGTCTGCCTAAGGAAGCTACTGAAGATTAAATGGAAAGACAAGATTCCAGACACTGAAGTCCTAGAAAGAGCATCCATGCCCAATATCCACACTCTACTGATGAAGAATCAGATTCGCTGGGCTGGTCACTTGACTCGCATGCTAGATCACAGGCTCCTTAAACGAATTTTTTTACAGCGAACTGCGTTGTGGTAAACGCTCCCAAGGTGGCCAGAGGAAACGCTTTAAAGACACTGAAAATTTCACTGAAGACTTTTGGAATTCATCATGACACCTGGGAGGCTGCAGCCAGAGACCGAAATTCGTGGCGTGCATCATTACGCAAGGGAGCAGTCATATGTGAGGCAACCAGGACTGCAAGAGCTGTGAATAAAAGGCAGGACAGAAAAACCACTGCAGGAAATCCTCCTCCAGAAACGTCAAGCATTCTTTGCCCACATTGTCAAAGAACATTTCGAACCAAAATAGGCCTTATCAGCCATCTTAGAACCCACGGCTCCATACCTTCAACCCCACTGGATGAAATGAATGGTCATCATCATTCTTGATGGACAAACAACATTATAGATGCCAAAAAATAGCATGTACTGAAATCTCATCGATAATCAGAGAAACAGCGTAAATGGGTGCTCAATAGGAGCAACCTCGCCCGGTAGGGGTAGTCATGTGCAAAGGGTACTGTAAATGCAGTGTATATACTGAGAACAGTAATTGAACGTTCTACAGAAGTAAACAAATATCTACACCTTTGCTTTATTGACTACACATTCATTGGCAACTTGCCGTCTTGACAGACGATAGTTTGTGCTTCAAAAAGGCTTAATAACTACAACCCATGGCGGTGGCGAATGTAACTGTTAAGGCCAATTCGCGCTGTAAATGTTCGTCCACAGTTGATGCATGTGAACACATAGTCATATTCACTATCATGCACCATCGTGCGTCCTACACGCTCGGTGTGTGACCTATCTGCAATAATTTTGTCCTTTGTCTTTATTCCATTTCTGATATTTGCCTTCCATGCAACACGTTCAGCGGCGACTTGCTCCGAATGTGCATTATCAATGCCTGTATCAATCATGTCCCGCTTACACACATCTTTGTATCGTAGTAGAGGCCAACCCTGAGATCTCCTACCCACCTGTAATTCACCAAAAAAGATGACTTTTGGTATTCTACCGTCATTCATCTTCCTAACATATCTTATCCATCTGTCTACGAAGACTGAGCATGGAATAAACCGTCACACAACCTGATCTTTCCAATACTTCAGTATTTGTGATTTTGTCTTACCATTTAATACCAAGCATTCTTCGCAGACACCGCATATGAAAGCTGTTTAAACGTTTCTCTTGGTGTGAGTAAGTTGTCCAGGTTTCACTGCCATAAAGAAGAGTACTGAGGACACAGGTTTGATAGACAAGGACTTTTGTATTGGCAGTAAGCTTCCTTTTCTCCCAGACTCTTTTTCTTAACCTGTTCATTGTTGTTGCCGCCTTACCAATCCTGATGTTGATTTCCTGATCTAGGGATAATTTGCTATTTACCTATGATCCTAGATATGTAAAATGGTCTACTATCTCTAATTCGGCGTCTTCAATAAAGATTGATGGTACCCCATGTGCACATTGTGACATAATCTGTCTTTTTTTTGCTAATTCTTAAACCAAATTCAGAACAAGCATTGGAGAATTCACAAAATAGACGTTGAAGCTCTTCCTCAGAGTGGGTCGTAATTGCAGTATCATCTGCAAAAAGCAACTCTCTGATCAGTACCCTCCTAATTTGGGTCTTGGCCTTTAATCTCTGAGCATTGTAAAGGCCGCTACCTGAGCGTGAGTGAATGTATATACCACCACCCTGATCACGAAAGTCATATTTCAGTAGAAGTGAAAAGTATATTCCAAAGAGGGTGGGAGCTAGTACACACCCTTGCTTAACTCCACTCTTGATTTCAAACTCTTCTTAAGTGCACCATCAAACTTGATTATTACTCTTCATGCCTGTGTGGAACGATTCCACAATGGACAGAAGAGTTGGTGGGCCGCCAATCTTCTTTAGTGCCTTGAACAGACCCTCACGACTGACCAAATCAAATGCCTTTGTGAGGTCGATGAAGGCAGTAAACAGCAGCTGATTCTGTTGAAGGCATTTTCTTGCATTTGTCTCAATGAGAATATCATATCAGTGGTAGACCGGTTCTTTCAGAATCCACACTGTGATTCGGGGTAGACTTGATCTCCCAGGACTTGAAGTCTGCGCAGAACAATTCTGGCAAATACTTTCCCAACAATACACAGAAGTGAGATTCCTCTATAGTTGTTACAGTCGCCCCGATCTCCCTTGTTCTTGTGCAATGTTATAATGCTTGAGTCTTTGAAATCCAGCGGGACTTGTCCTTCTCGCCAGCATAGCTCTTTTAGCTGGTGGATCTGTACAGCGAGTGTGCCTTTGCCCACTCCTGATAACCTCTATTGGAATCCCATCCTTACCTGGAGCCTTGCCTGATGCAAGTTCATTTATAGCACACTTACCTTCTGTTACGGTGGGAAGCGTGTCCAGGTAGTCAAGAGCTGGCAGGGCCTCTATGGCTTTGAGAGCATTGTCCGCTAATTTGGTCTCACTTGAGTAAAGCTCCATATAGTGCTCTACCCATCTATCCATTTGATGTCTCTTATCAGTGATGATTTCTCCAGTCAAGGTTTTCAATGGTGCACTTCTTTTGATCATTGGACCACAGGCTTTCTTTATCCCTTCATACATGCTTCTGATCTTTCCTTTATCACTTGCATTTTGAATGGACTCACATAACTTGATCCAATAGTCATTTGCACACTGCCTGGCAGCCTTTGCACATCCTTCCTAGCTTGCTTCACCTCACTGAGGGTGTTACGCGTTGTTCTTTCCTTGTTTCTTAAGAGAACTATCTTCTGTTTACCAATCAAGGGCTGCAGTGTCTGGCTGTTTGCCTCAAACCAGTCCTGCCTCTTATGGTCCACAGTGCCGTAAACCTCTACCGCTGTTTTATAAAGAGTTTCTTTTATTTTATCCTTCTTTACACTTGCTGTACAAATTTCTGATGTATCAGTGAAAGCGTCTTTAAGTTGCTGTTGGAACTCAAAGAACTTATCAGGATCGTGGGTGTTAATCACATTAATCCTGGGGCTAATTTGTGTTTAGCTGTGTAGATTCTCTTTGGTCTCAGTCGAACTCTAGCAACAACCAAAGAATGATCCGTATCACAGTCAGCGCTGTGGTAACTTCGAGTTAATGATGTTTGGTTTGTTGTCTCCGTGAGATGATGAAGTCCGGCTGATGCCAATGGCCGGATCTTGGATGTTTCCATGTGACCTTATGCAGCTCTTTTGTTTTAAAGGAGGGGTTTGTAATATATAGGTAATTTCTGGTGCAATGCTCAAACAGCCTCTGCCCATTTTCATTTATGCGACCGATGTTGTATTTTCCAAGGCACACTGGTCATGAACTCGAGTCCTTGCGAACACAAGCATTGAAATTACCGAGCATGAAGAGTTGGCTTTAACCATGCTGTTGGGCAGATTGAAAATAAAGGGGCTGCCATGCGCTTTTAGTTGGGATAAAACTGTCTAGATCCTGTCTCATTCTACGCTCAGATCTGTGTTGAGACGGCAGCGAATTGAAGTAGCAAATGAAGTATTTTAAATTCCCAGCTATCCTTACCTCTCGGCAACAATAACCATTTGTGAAATTAAAGTGTAGTTCGAAGAGCCCTGGCTCCGACAGTGAAAGCGTGTGTTCTACTACATCCAGGACTGTTTTCCCATCATCGCTGGTAAAAGCTACATCTAGAAGCAACAACTACAACCAATCAACAACCATCAACCTACAACAAATAGCGCAATCTGTGTATCTTCGTGGCTTACATCTGACTTGTGTAAAACCTAAACGAACAATAAATTTAAGTGCCTAGTCGCATCATAATAGCAGAAGTTAAATACTGTCATTGTTCAACAAATCTAGAAACAATCATAGGACGTTACTTATAAAATCAAATAAAAAACGAGGCCTGAATCCAAACATCCAGCCCAGAGATTCGTGCACGTCATCGTCACCAGAGGAGAAGAAGCAGAGACTAACTCTTGAAGCACACGACTGCCAGCTGCGAGGACAGGAAGCCAAAGTTAAGTGGCACAACACCCGTCTGCCACATCTAAACAAACTATTATAATTCAGCCAGGGCCGTTATGCAAACGCCAATGATTAGTACAATAACATTCTTAAACTTAGATTAATAATCCGACAGTAAAACTAAAGATCACGCATAGAAATTTAGGAAATCAATAGCATATTCAAACCCCCATATCCAGTCGGTGTTGTCTCCCGTGAAGTGCACTCAGTGTTTTCTAAATAAATTCATGTTGTATATTGAAATTTTAAAACCAAGAATTCTGTTGTAATCTTTGCTAAGCTTAGAATAGTGATTGAATGTGATGGAGCGCGAGTTGATAACGTTATTATTTGTCTTCCTATCTGCGTGTTGTGAGAAAGTGTGAGACTGTGGGGCTCCTTTACTTCCCAGGTATATTATAGCTGGATAACTAGGTTTGCGGTCTATATTTTAGTACTGTTGTTCGCCTTACCTTCCCAGCCTGGTGACTGTTAGAATACTAGATCACTTCTGGGGCCTGTAATTTAATACAGCTTAGATTTACGAGCCAATTCAATTTTGTCTTAGGCAGTGAATAGTCTTTCTTGTCTGAACGTCTTCTTGTGGCTACTTTGGTGTAAGAAATCTTTCAAATAGCTAGAGCTACGCTAACAATGGGGCAGTTTTAATTGATGTTCTTAGACATTTCCTGTAAGAACTATTGGATATATTGATCGCATTGTTTAATTTACATTGTTCAGACTTTTAATACACTTTAGGGGTATTGAGCGTATGACGGTAGGCCCATACTTGTATAGATAAATGGACCCTGGATTACGATGCAAACATATTTCTTGGTCCGTATTTTTTTTTCTGGGTCGACGTCTGACACCTTGCCAAGGTAAATAAAAAAAAAATAAAAACATAAAGATCCCAGACTCGACAGGGATAGGAATACATAGATAGATCCTTGGTCGGCAGACAAGCATGCTACCCAATTCGCTACCGTGGCTACCTTATATTACATTGCTTAAAACGTAAATCGGTTGGCAGGGTATGGGGTACCCTTGACAACAGGAAAAGTAAGATGCCTCATTCCCTTCGCTAGCCTACACGACACACTTTGTCAATGTGCAGTATCCTGTTAGGTCCCTTATCCCGGTCACGTAAAAGCATATAAGCTGGTGGTGGTTGGAGCTGGGAAGCAACAAATAGACAGTTGTTGGTTATGGTCTCAAGTTTCCCGACGGTAGGTAGAGGGGATCTCTTTAAAGAAACAATGGCTACGGTCAATCACTGGTTATTATCAAGAAGTAAAGCAATGACATACCCCGTCTTTACTTCGCATATCGTGTCTGTGTAGAGTGATGCAAGTTGGTCAGATGGAAAACATCAAGCGGAATATGAAAAGAATGAATGTTAATAGCTTGCGATTATGTCAGACAAGACAGAGAGGATATGGAGATGTATTCAGATAAATATACAATAATGTACTCAGAAGGGCATAAACATGAACGGGTGTGAATATAATCTCGGAGAGAGAGAAAGAACGAAGTGAGTAACATGATATATGACCATGTCAGATCTAGTTCTGTAGGTCAGAACGATTAAAAGGACAAATAGTAGACATTAATATCATACAAGCCTATGCACCAGCTGCAGACAGCACAGAAGGAGAAAGTGATTACTTTAAAGAGCAACTTAACATGCCTATACCACGATGTAAGGTTGAAAAGACAGACTTCCGCCCAGATAGATTTTAGACTATTCAAATGGCTACATTATGCAAAATAATAGGGAACAGCATTGAAATGAGCTTGCCACTTTATAATGAGTGTGTGGATTATACAAAAATACTTTTAACAGCATTGACAGGAGATTTCTGTGCAATTTGAAAGGGGCACTATGTGATCCCACAGAAAATCATTAACGTAGTAAAGGCAACACATAAAGGCATTCTTCATAAATGGGTGAATTTGAAATATAAACAGAAGTGCAACACGGATGTCCTTTGTCACCTTTATTATTGCTGCTAACGATAAATTGGGTTATGAAGACAACAATAATTACAGCAAGAAATGGAATTCAATGGGCATTTATAAAGCATCATAATGATTCTGACTTTGCTAAGGATATTGTCGGTCTGCCTCACACATAAAACCAGACGGAAAATAAACCGGACAAACTAGATGGAAAATCACACCAATGAGGCCTAGAGGAAAGACAAAGATAAGGGAAAATAAACTGTGCAAATTGCCACGGTGCGACAGGCGCGTAGTATTCTTGCTGCCAGCGATCCAGGGGTGTTATCCTCTTCTGTGGTTGCTTATTTATTCCTAATAATATTATTATGTATCAGTCGACCACCGTGGTTATTTCTTTCGGCTTCTTCATCCTTACCGAGAGCAGGACTGTCTTTGTTGGCAGTACGTCCTCCCATCTTATTTACTTTGGATTTTCCCTAAGAAACTCTCAGGTGGTCCAATCTCAGTATTACACTTAGTTATATGCAACCGTCATTATTTACCTCTGAACAGCTCAAACTCTGAACAACTCAAACTGTACACGAGTAGAACTGAAAGCTTTACATCTCAGCTCGTATCATATTTTCACAAATCTATTAGGCTAGTCGCCGGTCTCTCTGGCTGTGGGGTTACAACACTTTCTCTCTGTAATCCCGTTTATCACGCAGAGTCTCGCAGCGGAGCGAGAACTGAGGTGGTTCGACCCCCGCTCGTGACTTGCGGATACTGAGCCGGCCGCTCAGAAAGCAATGGCAAACTACTGAGCGTAATCTTGCCAAGAGATCAACAGACAGCTGAAAGATGCTGCTGTTGACAGCTAAGTCCTGTAAAAGGATACGCAAAACATTAGGCTAGTCACAAAATACACTTCATTTATACTAGTGCAATTACACAACGTTACGAGTTAACAAACCAATTCAACAAACATAACTCCTAACAACATTCTAGTAGCGGGGTAGTGTGTGGCCGTGCTACTTGAACCAAAGAACCAGGTCCGAATCTGACCATGGCTCCAGCCCAAAATGATTGAAGGTGACGCTTTGTCCTTTCCATAAAGCGCCCCAAGCGCTTTTCACGCTCTTGTGACTACGCTCGTGGCGGGTCACTTTGCACGGTCTCCTCGTACAGACCGCACTTTATCTAACCCATGCCTTGATCTGTTTGTTTATAAACTCGATCATGGCACAAATGATACACCGAATTTAGAAAAACTTCACTTCATGCACTTAGTTAGGCAGCAGTGTAGACAAAAACTAAGGAACAGATATATACACTAAAATAAGTATACAAAAATTATGTAGGGCTGTCATAACTCTAAAATATTTGTGGAAATCAAAAGAATGTTAAAATCGTAAAACACTTAGAATATGTACCCATTAAATGGGCACTGTTAAATGGATAAAAAACGTGAAGATGGACTAAGACAGTTACAAATAAACCACACATATTTATTAACTTGTGCCTATGCGGAATAGGAGAACTGAAATGATATGACAGAATGACTAGTGTGAAGCTTCCCGGGAGTTAAGTTAGTTTCATATCCTTTACAGGACGTCGCAGTCAACCCCAGGATTTGTTGGCTGTTTGCGATTTCTTTGCAAGTTTACATTCAGTAGTTTCCCATTGCTTTCTGAGCGACCGGCACACATCCTTTGTATGGAAACCAACGCAAGGCAGTCTGTTTCCCAAATCTCCCGCAGTTGTGTTTCGAACGCGGTATGCGGAATTACGAATCGCATTCGTAATGCCTTCGATAGAGAGGCAGCCAGGGGAAAGCTAGACTGTCACAATAAATCTTGGATGTCGATCGATAACAGAAAGTCGCGCCAAACGTCTACAAACAGTCGTCATTTCTTTAATATGTTGTTGATCGAGGAGGGACTATAGCGTCATACGTCTGCAAGGCGGCAGCCATCCTTTGAAGTTGGAGACACTCTGTCTGGATGTAAGGCGGCCAGATCTTTTGTTGTGGGGACAAGAATTCTCTAGATTACAGACGCAAGACTTTTTGAAGTGCCGGGACAGGTCCCCAGATAAAAGCGGAATAGACGGCGGGTTGTTTCCACCCAGTCTAGACAGGAGAGAGAAAAATAGATTCTAGACTGTCTAGTGTCTCGACAGTTTTGTTACGTCACTCAGACCCAATATTAAAACCAGTTGAGGTAAACAACTCTGGGTGAGTTGACCAAATGTTGTGACACCGCCAGGACGTGTGCGCTATTCCTAGTTGTTTATAGAGCGAGACTATAGTGTCTATTGTTGATGTATATCCGCGGACATCTATCCAGTGTGTGATTTCATAGTCTCGATCTACAGCAGGAATAATTATATGGTATTCTATTAAACATATCTAACTTAGATTATTCTTAGGAATAGAGTGCAGTACTGTGCGGTGATAGAACGTATTATAAGAGCGTCGGCAACAGTAGCCTCTCGCGTAGCTTAAACTGGCTGGTGTGAGATATCATTTAACTCAGGGAGTTAAGGACAATGTAGTGGGATGATATTTAGGGAGATTGAGGATGGTTTGGGGGGATGAAGGGAATGTAAAATGGTAGGATCTTCCAGTAGGACATCTGCTGGGTTTCTATCCTGTTCCTTTAGTCTTTCCTTGTATTACCATGACTCAGACCGAAGTGATGAGCTCCTCGGCCTTATAACAAAGTTTGGTTCTCTGTTATTTTTTCTGAGTGCGGCCGGTGGCCTACACTCACCTAATAAAGGTCGGAATCGGGTTGCTCTCACCAGGTGTGTTCTTTCTTCAACAGGTTCCACTCGATTGTTCCACGTTATTCTACCAAGAAGCTAGCAACAAAGTCATAGAAAGTCATGGCTCGAGTATTGAAAGCAGAGTACTGAGAGGCTTTTGCACTGGGCCCATAACCCAGATGGTCTGTAGGAACCTGGCCTCTGCTGAGCAGGACATTATTATTATATAAAGGTGTTTATTAAGTGATAGAATACGTCACATTAAATTCGGGACACTGAAAATAACACCTGTACCAGGAACACTAGTAAATATAAATACCTGGAACAGTAACCTTGTGTGTTAACATTGGGGAATTCTTACAACAAGTGAAATGCTAACATTTAGATTTTCCAAAGTGGCAGTAACAATACTTTTAGGATTCTGTGATCACAGAACTTTTATGAACAGAGTAGTTACACTGTGTGTGTTGGATCGATGTTCAATATTGGACTGTTTTCCAATAGTTAGGACCAAGCATCCTGATTGTCCACGAGCTATCTGAGGAAGTCGACACTTGGCCTGAGAGACACATCATCTGGGTGAGATTTTCTGTCCCTGATATGGTGTTGTGGTGTGGCCAGTACGATGATGAAGCAGACTGTGCTCCTTGGCTGTTCGGTCTGATTCTGCATACACACTAGATTATACGACAGACATTCTACTCATACACTTTGCACATACATGACACTTTTCTCTATTAAACTAAATTGATGTTTTGTTAGAGCAAGTGTTGTGTAGTGTGTTTTGGGAAAAGAATGAGAGGTGGCTTTGTACAGTAGTAAAAGAGAGAGAGAGAGAGAGAGAGAGAGAGAGAGAGAGAGAGAGAGAGAGAGAGAGAGAGAGAGAGAGAGAGAGAGAGAGAGAGAGAGAGAGAGAGGGGAGGGATCCAGGGACCGACGGGGTTTTGTGGACATAAATCAAGAAGATCCTCAAGATAGTGATATGGGGTTAAAAGGATGTCGATGTTGATTCCCCTCACCCCAGGGACGACATTATAAATAAAATACGACATTATAAATAAACTACGACATAGACAAATCCCAGCGATTCATGACCTGGGGCAAAGACGCTGGCGCTGGGTAGGATACACATTAAGACTATCCGAGAACAGAATAGATAGGAATACCCTTCATTGGAACTCACAGGGTTAACTAAATGGAGGGGATGGGGTTATCTAAAACACACGGAGGTGAGAACTAGTAACAGAAGATTACTGTGGGATAGGGAGTAGTGGGAGCTGCAAACGATTGTAAAATGTACAACGGCTTAGCGTAAGCTGATTGAGGACTTTTAATCCATTAAGTGATAAAGGACAAAAGAGGAATAAGCTCCATATTCCCAATACGCATCAAGGCGTTGAAAAGTTTAATTTGTTTACTTTACTCGTCTTTTAAAATAGCAACAAAGCTACTGGAAAATTTTAATATGATTACATCCAATGATCAAAGGCTCAGTGAAGACAGCCCGCGCTCAGTGCATCTCAGCAAACATTGATCAGACTTTCAACAGCATTCCCAAGCTCTGGTTAATCCGTAACAGATGCTTGTTTCTGGCATTGCTAAAAGTCGCCTGAGTGACAAGACTTCCGGCGAGGCTGTTGCAATTAATGGAAAAAGTGGTTGAGGCCACTCTCCTGCTCTGTTATAATTTGAGATGCAGAAGTCGGTGAAAGGAATACAATATCATGGTATGTGTAATCATTTGAGACGGAGACGTTGGTGATGAAGATCACTGGTCACCTGTGTTGTTATGATTTGAGACATAGAAGTCGGTGAAAGCAAGACTGTCACGGATTTTGTTAGAATTTGAGACACGGAGGAGTCGGTGAGGAAAAAAACACTAATCACCTACTTGGTTATAATCTGAGACTCTGAAGTCGACAAGAAGAAAGAAAGTCGATTGCCTGACATTATTCTGACATATAGCCACAGTTACCATGGAGCACATGTGATTTATCTTAAAGTAAAGGCTACAGTTACTGTACCCTGCTTGCCTTCTAATACATTTCGAAATCAATATATATTGAAACACATTAAAAACGAAATATATATATTTCTTTGTAAACCCCGAATACTCTCGTGGTTGACGTGAGCGGACGAGAATTGGAAGCGTTTCAGTCGCGCCAGTGACTCATGAGAGTATGGAGCCGGTCGCTCAGAATGTCGTGGCGTGCTGATGAGCGTAATCTAGCCTAGGAAAGATGCTGATGTCGACCACAATATCCTGTCGATATAATATATATATATATATATATATATATATATATATATATATATATATATATATATATATATATATATATATATATATATATATATATATATTGTCGAGATATATATATATATATATATATATATATATATATATATATATATATATATATATATATATATATATATATATATATATATATATATATATATAGCCGGCTGCCTGGCCGAGGGGTTAGCAGCTTTCTCCGTTAATCTCGAATACTCTCGTAGTCAACGTGAGCGGACGAGAATTAGAAGTGGTTCGAGTCACGCTAGTGACTTATGAGAGTATGCAGCCGGTCGCTCAGAAAGCAATGGCAAACTACTGAGCGTAATCTTGCCAAGAAATCAACATACAGCTGAAAGATGCTGATGTTGACAGCGATGTCCTGTAAAGGATATGCAAAACATTTTTTATATATATACTAGCTGACCCTGCCCGGCTTCGCCCAGACCCTGGTGGGGAGCATCTCATTTAATTCATATAAGTTCTCGTTCCCGTTACCGACTGTCTGTCTGTCTGTCTGTCTGTCTGTCTGTCTGTCTGTCTGTCTGTCTGTCTGTCTGTCTGTCTGTCTGTCTGTCTGTCTGTCTGTCTGTCTGTCTGTCTGTCTGTCTGTCTGTCTGTCTGTCTGTCTGTCTGACCCTGCCCGGCATTGCCCAGCTCCTGGTGTGGAGCATCTCATTTAATTCATATAAGTAGTCATATAAGTTCCCGTTCCCGACTGTCTATCTGTCTGTCTATCTGTCTGTCTATCTGTCTGCCTGACCCGGCCCGGCATCGCCCAGCTCCTGGTGTGAAGCATCTCATTTAATTTATATAAGTAGTCATATAAGTTCCTGTTCCCGACTGTCTATCTGTCTGTCTGTCTGTCTATCTGTCTGCCTGACGCTGTCCGGCTTCGCCCAGTCCCTGGTGGGGAGCATCTCATTTAATTCATATAAGTAGTCATATAAGTTCTCATTAAATTCATACAACAAAAAAAGTAACTTAAAAGAATGTCCTTCCACACACCATCCATTATTTTTAATGAAAACTCTTTCTAATCACCTGCATGACTACAGTAACTTCTTAAGCAAAAAAAGATGAGTTACAATGTTATGCATTGTGCATTATTTTTATGAAAACTTTGAAAATGCCTTACAGATTGTATCATTATTTATTATAACTCATATGCCGGTACATAACTATGGACAAAGAGTTTATAAATCTTTGAAAACGATGCCACAATATGAAAGTTATACAGAAAAGTTATGCCCCTTGAAATAACTTTTACAGAGTTAGGTCCCCTGAGATATATGAAATTATGATGAAAAATGAAAAATGAAATAATACTGAGTAAGCAGGCGATTTCACACTAACAAAATATCACAGTTGGCAGCTCTGGAATGAAAGGAAGGCGTGTAGAAAATTTCATCTCAATCGGATGGGCCGTTCGCGAACGTATAAAGGACATACAGACATAAATACATACATACAGATGGACGGAGATCGCCTTTTATATATAAGATACTAGCTGACCCTGCCCGGCTTCGCCCAGACCCTGGTGGGGAGCATCTCATTTAATTCATATAAGTAGTCATATAAGTTCTCGTTCCCATTACCGACTGACTGTCTGTCTGTCTGTCTGTCTGTCTATCTGTCTGTCTGTCTGTCTGTCTGTCTGTCTGTCTGTCTGTCTGTCTGTCTGACCCGGCTCGGCATTGCCCAGTCCCTGGTGGGAAGCATCTCATTTAATTCATATAAGTAGTCATATAAGTTCCCGTTCCCGTTACCGACTATCTGTCTGTCTGTCTGTCTGTCTGTCTGTCTGACCCGGCCCGGCATCGAACAGCTCCTGGTGTGAAGCATCTCATTTAATTTATATAAGTAGTCATATAAGTTCCTGTTCCCGACTGTCTATCTGTCTGTCTGTCTGTCTATCTGTCTGCCTGACCCTGTCCGGCTTCATTAAATTCATACAACAAAATAAGTAACTTAAAAGAACGTTCTTCCACACACCATCCATTATTTTTAATGAAAACGCTTTCTAATCACCTGCATGACTACAGTAACTTCTTAAGCAAAAAAAGATGAGTTACAATGTTATGCATTGTGCATTATTTTTATGAAAACTTTGAAAATGCCTTACAGATTGTATCATTATTTATTATAACTCATATGCCGGTATATAACTATGGTCAAAGAGTTTATAAATCTTTGAAAACGATGCCACAATATGACTATAAGTTATACAGAAAAGTTATGCCCCTTGAAATAACTTTTATAGAGTTAGGTCCCCTGAGATATATTAAATTATGATGAAAAGTGAAAAATGAAATAATACTGGGTAAGCATGCGATTTCACACTAAAAAAATAAGACAGTGGGCTGCACTGGAATGAAAGAAAGGCGTGTAGAAAATTTCATCTCAATCGGATGGGCCGTTCGCGAGCGCACAAAGGACAGACGGACATACAGACAGACAGACAGACAGACAGACGGAGATCCTAATTTATATATAAGATATACTGATGCCGAGAAGCTGGAAACATGTGTGGGAATGGATTTTCTCCGTGTTTGTCATGAAGTAGAGAGCGAATGGTTGCTTAAATGGAAAGTGCATGATTCAACGAAGACAATGACAGTTATACGTTTAAGGCAATTTCCAACAGCCATGACCCTGAAAACGTGTACTCGTTGTGGCAGTATACTCGGTATAAAACTACCGTTGATACTAAGCACCCAGTACATTTGTTGAAATGCCACGACTATCTTAAAACGACTATCAACAAGCCATTGGTATGTTGGAGACCGAAATGAGCTCTCAGAAAATTGCCAGAAATATGAATTTCCTCCACAGCACAAATGTACGTCCCAGTGAACGTTACGTAACCACGGGCAGTGCCCAGGACAGACTTCTGTGTGGCCATCCACCCCTGCGCAATATCGCCATGTTGTTCTGAGTCACCTAAGAAATCGATTTATCCCGGCAAGTCTATCAGCAACAGCAATAGTGGCTAGACATAGGCAAGTTTCAGTCATACGACGACGCAAAGACACAGTTCTTTCCTAAGGCAAACCGTGGCTCACATACATCGTCGGCAGGGCCTGCAATGGGCAGAGCTACATGTCGGATGGAATAGAATGCAGCTGAATGCAGTCCTATTCACAGACGTGAGCAGATTCAACCTATCCTTTGCTGATGGACGTATGCGGATTTGGAGTCGGGTGGAGAAAGCTTTGTAGATTTATGTGTTCGTTAGCACAACCGATTTGGATGTAGGCAGTATTCACATTTAGAGAGGATTAAGTTTTGAACATCGCGTCTTCTGTGGAAATGTTAATGCTGTGACACATAGAGATGAAGTTCTGGATACATTGGTTGCTCCTGCATTCACAGATGATCCAGACATGCAGCTTCTCACGTGCGCACACCGCATGCATTACGCAGCAATATATATAGCAGCAGAACATTGTGACGATTGACTGACCTGCTCAATCACCAGATATGCCCCCTACAGAACATCTGTGGGACGAGCTTGGACGTAGAGTCTATAGGTAAGATTTGCAGCTAATCTGCATCAGCCCGAAGCAGCTCTTAAAAGTGAATGAGACTTGATTCCCCGGAATTTCCTTCACAGACTTGTGCGTTCCATGCAGAGCCGATGGCAAACTTGTTTGCAAACACGCGTGTACATACCAGATACTGAGAATAATGTGAATTAATTGTTTTATTGGATACACTTTTTGGTTTTCTACATTGCCTGCAAACTACTGAGCGTAATCTTGCCAAGAAATCAACAGACAGCTGAAAGATGCTGATGTTGACAGCGATGTCCTTTAAAGGATATGCAAAACATTAATTAACATTGCCTGCACATAATGCAATAAATTTAATAACAATCAAATTAATTACCAGAATGGATTCATAGGGAAATAAATAAAGATTCCAAATATGTAAACTTGTAAACACTTATAGCCGGACTCCCTGGCGTGGGGGTTGACATCTTTCTCCGTAATCCCGTATATTCTCGTGAGTAACGCAGCTGCGCGAGATTCGGTAGCCGATCGCGCCGCGTTGGTTACTTACGGGAGTATGTGAGCTGGTCGCTCAGAAAACAAAGGCAAACTACTGAGCATAATCTTGCTTAGTACATCAACAGCAGCTGAAAGATGCTGGTGTTGACTGTCACTTCCTGTAAGGGATATGCAACATAAGAAAAGAAAAAAAAACACACTCATATTTACATTCCACACTCTGTTCCTGGATTATAAACGTGGTGAGTTTCTAATGTGCTTCAGTATATATTATAAGATATGTTCGACATTCTTTGCTTTCTTGACATTCAGTTTCCATCAATGTTGTCGGTGTTTGTGAACGCAGCTTTACAATAATGTTGTCGGTGTCTGTGAAAGCAGCTTTACAATAATGTTGTCGGTGTCTGTGAACGCAGCTTTACAATAATGTTGTCGGTGTCTGTGAACGCAGCTTTACAATGTCGACATACCGGGCTCGAAGTCACCTGCAGATGATGAGGGACATGTTAGCTTTGCGTTGATTTTCACAATGGTATGAGAGTCGGCCGTTCAGAAAGCAATGACAAACTTCAAAACATAAAATAGCTAGAAAATCACACAGTTAATACATGCTGAGGTTAATTCCCGTAAAGAAAGGGATACACAACAAACTTTTAACTTCCTATAAATTATAGTTGTCCTTTTCAGCTGGTATTTTAGCATGTTCTGTAGATTATATTGCTTTTTTGTTTATTATTATTATTATTATTATTATTATTATTATTATTATTATTATTATTATTATTATTATTATTATATATTACTACATACACTCCTTTCAGCGAAGGCAAAATTATGATCGTAATTTTGCCAGTTAATCACACAGATAACAAAAGTGCTGGGGTTGATTGTCTCTAAAAGTCACGCAACTAAGACTTCTTTCATTTCCAGAAGCCTCTCTTTCAGTACAGGATATGCTAGCTTGCTTGCTTGCGTTCGTTGGCTTGAGCTCCAACGCGAACTCCTGTATGTCGGATGAAGGCATCCTGTTGTCCAACATCAGTGTGATGTCATACAGGACCTGAGGTTTGCGTGAGTATCCATTGTCCCATGTCTGGGTTATTGGTGTGCAGATTGGTGGTTCCTCGCCGTACAGGCAGACACTCTCCGACTTCGGAGGAATCGGCGATCCTACTGACTTTAGCCAGGACCCCTAAGGGACCTGTTGCCCAGGACGCTCGACGAGGACGCGTCAATAGGTCTTGGCCAGTATATAACCCGGCCCTGGTGCCTTGGAAACACCTTTGCGTCCCAGTACAGGATATGTATATTAATGTCATAAATAGCGAGATACTGAATGTGTCAGCATCTCTAGCTTCGCTGTGCAATTAAACTCAACAACGCAAAGATTCCTTACAATAAGTTTGCGAAGCTTTTTTCTTTATTTCATCTTTTGCCGTTAATGATCTTTCTAATAAAGCATATATTAATTGTCTCGAATTATGCCATCTATTTCACATGAATTCATCAAGAATTAGATGTCATGGAGGTCATGGTCTCTTTCGCTGCAAGACATGTAATAACGTTTTTGTTGTATTTGAGTTTTATGGCCTTGAGAATTAAGAAAATTATATGCTCGTATTAAACAATTAACATGTCGTGTTTTTATTCTTTGAAAACAACTTATATTAAAATATAGCGTACAATATGTTGAGTTTTAGATGCGTTAACGAATGTTAAATCCATGCGTGTTAATATCATTTATACCTAGGTGATAATTTCTATGCCTTTCGGACAGTGAATGCGTTTCATAGATGCCCATCATACTTAGTAGAGAGTTCGAAATCTAATTTACAAATCAGCGGTATGTTTAAATCGGGTGCTAGAACTTCACATCTGCGGAGATGGCTTTTAGGGTGTAGACCGGTCATGATACATCACGACCCATTCAGACTGGCTGGGCTTCCTAGACTGGTCATGATACATCACGACCCATTCAGACTGGCTGGCAGGAGTAGGCCAAGACTGGTCATGATACATCACGACCCATTCAGACTGGCTGGGCTTCCTGGACTGGTCATGATACAGCACAACCCATACAGACTGGCAGGAGTAGGCCAAGACTGGTCATGATACAGCACAACCCATACAGACTGGCGGGAGTAGGCCAAGACTGATCATGATACAGCACAACCCATAAAAACTGGAGAGAGTAGGCCAAGACTGATCATGATACAGCACAACCCATACAGACTGGAGAGAGTAGGCCAAGACTGATCATGATACAGCACAACCCATACAGACTGTTGAGAGTAGGCCAAGACTGATCATGATACAGCACAACCCATATAGACTGGCTGGGAGTAGGCCAAGACTGGTCATGATACAGCGCAACATATACAGACTGGCTGAGAGTAGGCCAAGACTAATCATGATACGTCACAACCCATACAGACTGGCTGGGAGTAGGCCAAGAGTGGACATGATACAGCACAACCCATTCAGGCTGGCTAGGAGTAGGCCAAGACTGGATATGACACAGCAAAACCCAATTAGGCTGGCGGGAGTAGGCCAAGACTGGCCAGAGCACCGGAAGGTTAAGAACAAGTGATTTTATCCTTTCAGAAGGTAAAGTAAGTAAAGGATACTTTAATATGCGATATGTGAATTGGGCATATGGTTCGAGACGCATATTGTCATAGACCAATCGACGCTTTATTAGTGATGCTGTCAGAATCAATCAGGCCGCCGTTTCTTCCCAATACATTTCCAGAAACCCATTTTAGAGCTGGGAGCCAAGGACAATGTATAAATTCAGCCCCGATGTGGATTTGAATCCATGGCCATCGAGCCTGCAGACGAGCGTCTAGTTACTAGGTTGCTGCAGATCTCTTTCTCATTAGACAAACTCAATGTCCGCAGGGAATATTCTAATGGGAAAATTACTGACACGATGGAAGTGCGGTTATTTCTAGGATGTCTCTGGGGTTAAAACAGTTTATGTCTCTCGTGGACACAGATAATACATAAAGAGACAAATACTTACAAAAGAAATAATAAGAGACACGAAAGGCTGGATCGGCACACGTTTTTTTCCACGTAGTTAAGAACAGGAAGGCACGTCTGGCTGAGAGGTTTAACGCGCTTACACTTTTTCTTCTGATGGCGGTGTAATGGGTTCTTTCTACACACACTGGTCAGTTGAACTTAAAGTTTCACTTTTTCTTTAGAACGCAATGGCAAACTGCTAAACGCAAAATTTCTTAGTAAATCATAAACAGCCAATGGTAACTGGATTGACAGTAACGTACTACAACAGACACACATTTTTAAATTTAAGACTAAAGAAGAAAAATTAAAGACACTTTTCTACGACTTTGATGATATTGTATATATGATGCTAGATATATACTTTTATTCATTAATTCAGTAGCGTGTCTTTTGCAGAACCTCGCTTCCATAACAACCTTCTGTAAAACTTCTCGATCATAAGCAAATGTCCCGCGACCGATACACGCATCTGGAAATCATCCGCCACATGCTGCACCTTTCTTCTCTCTGGCCTTCCCCTTACTCTCTTGCTGGGCATATATCCTTCTATTATTATTCTCTCCAAACTTTCATGACGTTTCAAGTGACAAAAAACATTTAAATTTTCTTTGTGTTATTGTCTTTAGTAGCAAGCCTTCTTCAATATTCAGCTCTTATTGTTACTTATCTTATATATAAAAGGCGATCTCCGTCTGTCCGTATGTCCTTTATGCGCTCGCGAACGGCCCATCCGATTGAGATGAAATTTTCTACACCTCTTCCTTTCATTCCAGCGCAGCCAACTGTGATATTTATTTAGTGTGAAATCGGCTGCTTACCCAATATTATTTCATTTTTCATTTTTCATTATAATTTCATATATCTCAGGGGACTTAACTCTGTAAAAGTTATTTCAAGGGGCATAACTTTTCTGTATAACTTATAGTCATATTGTGGCATCGTTTTCAAAGATTTATAAACTCTTTGTCCATAGTTATGTACCGGCATATGAGTTATAATAAATAGTGATACAATCTTTAAGGCATTTTCGAAGTTTTCATAAAAATAATGCATAATGCATAACATTGTAACTCATCTTTTTATGCTTAAAGAATAAATAAATAATAGTTACCTTATCTCTATCAAGTTTGAAGATTTTATATTTCTTTACATTGTCGCCAACTCTAAGAAGACATGGAACAACTTCAGCCATTATTAAATCTACAGGCATATGCGTTATATTCCTCCTCCTCCTCCTCTCCCCTCCTCCAATTCCTACCCTCTTCCTCTTCCCCTCCCCCTCCTCCCTCTCCCTCCTCCATCCTCCTCTTCCCTCTTTCTCCTCCTCCTCCCTCTTCCTCCTCCTTCCTCCTCCTCTTTCCTCCTCCTCCCTCTTCCTCCCTCTTCCTCCTCCCTCCTCCTAATCACTCCTCTTCCTTCCTCCTCCCTTCTCCTCCTCTCTCCTCCTACTCCCTCCTCCTCCTCCCTCCTCCTCCTCCAACGTCCTCCCCCTCCTCCCTCCTCCTCCTTCTCCTCCCTCTTCCTCCCTCCTCCTCCCCCTCCTCCTCCCTCTTCCTCCATCTCCTCCTCCCTCCTCCTCATCACTTCTCCTCCTCCCTCCTCATCCTCCCTCCTCCTCCTCCCTCTACCTCCTCCCTCCTCCTCCCTCCTCCTCCTCCCTCCACATCTCTCCTCCTCCTCCCCCTCCTTCTCCCTCCTCCTCCTTCCTCCTCCCTCCTCCCCCTCCTCCCTCCTCCTCCCCCTCCTCCTCCCACCTCCTCCTGCCTTCTCCTCCTCCCTCATCCTCATCCTCCCTCCTCCTCCCTCCTCCTCCTCCTCTCTCCTCCTCCTAATCCCTCCTCCTACCTACTACTCCTCCTCCTTCCTCCTCCCTCCTCTTCCCTCCTCCTCCTCTCTCCGCCTATCTCTTCCTCCCTCCTACTCCTCCCTCCTACTCCTCCCTCCTCCACCTCCCTCTTCCTCCTCCCAGCTCCTACTCCTCCTTTTTCTTCTTCTTCTGCTGCTGCTGCCGCTGGTCCATTTACCCAAGTTAATTGTTGGGGAAGATGTAAAGATATTTTAAGTGCTCTTTCTAATGCTTTTTGTAAGTTGGTCTTCGTTTATCTAAGGTTGTTCTAACTGCAACCAATAAATGATTAGACAGACAGACAGACAGACAGACAGACAGACAGACAGACAGACAGACAGACAGTCGGGAACGGGAACTTATATGACTACTTGTATGAATTAAATGAGATGCTCCCCATCAGGGGCTGGGCGAAGCCGGGCCGGATCAGACAGACAGACAGACATATAGACAGACAGACAGACAGATAGATAGTCGGGAACGGGAACTGGAGCTTATATGACTACTTATATGAATTAAATGAGATGCTCCACACCAGGAGTTGGGCGATGCCGGGCCGGGTCAGACAGACAGACAGACAGACAGACAGAAAGACAGACAGACAGACAGACAGACAGACAGACAGACAGACAGACAGTCGGTAACGGGAACGAGAACTTATATGATTACTTATATGAATTAAATGAGATGCTCCCCACCAGGGACTGGGCGAAGCCGGGCGGGTCAGCTAGTCTATTTATAAAGGTCGATTTTTTATAGCATCCATCTTAGTGGGGATGCTGTCTTAAATGATTGTTAATGAATTGCAAAAGCTTATAAATATTATTATTATTTTTATCGCCGAATAATGATAGAAAATTAAAGTTACATTCACATTCTGGAGGAAATATAAAACTTAATCACAGTAATATACAAGTAAATGGGAATATTCTTCAACAAGTGAATCGGTACAATTATCTCGGAACAGTCATAACATCTGATGGGAGATGCCGTGTAGAGATTAGAACAAGAATCGCCATGGCGAAAGTAGCCTGTAGCAAGATGAAAAACATACTGACCAATAAAAAGATGTCAATTGAAACGAGAAAAATAGTGTTGAGGTGCTGCATAGAGTCTGTTCTTTTGTATGGATGTGAAACTTGGACAATGAGCAGTCAAGCTGAAACACATCTGATGGCTGTAGAAATGTGGTTTCTGGGGAAAATGCAAAGAGTATCATGGACAGACAGAAAAACCAATGACCAAGTACTACAGGAGACAAATGAAAATCGTAAATTGATTAGTGAAATTAGACGTAGACAGTCAAAATATTTTGGACATATGTGACATTTTTATCACACATCATTCGCTTCAAAGTTGCACCTCAACTCATAGACATGACTATAAGACATGCCTCGCACACTTTCGCATCGTACATGATCACATCAGCACTAAGAATAGATCTGCCATCATTTTGACACGCAGGTCAGCGTTCGAAACTCAGAGGATGATTGGAGGAGGGTAATCTTCGTGGCGTGCCGAATTGCTGTCTGGGATCGCCCAAAGACCTAAACGCTCACTTTCAGTTAATATTTCCGAGGAGACAGGCTGTGTTTTCGTAACGGAGAATTTTATTTGGGTGTCCCTCACAATTCAATGGTGAGAGAACCTCTGCTTATATATATATATATATATATATATATATATATATATATATATATATATATATATATATATATATATATATATATATATATATATATATATATAGCTTGTATGAGAGAAAGGGCATTGTTATCTCGTATCTATAACTATGTGTACATGTTAATGTCAATGGGTGAGAGCCAGAGTGAAATTCCTCAATGAGTACTTCCTCTGTAAATTAATATTCATTACATGAACATAACAATACTTGTCCCATCTTAAGAATGAAGATATTCATCTTATGCTTTCATGAATTGTAACCACTAATTAGCATGGGGAAATATCATTCAGATTATCACACCCCAGTTTAGAATAGTAAGTAAAGGAAAGAAAATGGCGGAGGAAATAAGAAAGACTTGAACAGGAACTGTAAACTGGCAAACTAAACATCTGATGCAGCCCTGGTTTGGAAATATGAGTTAACATAAATGATCATTCCATCATAACTTCCATTCTGTATCATTGTTGTTCAGGATCAAACTTTGATGTGTAGATTTTACTCATATGTCTTCATCAGGCCTCTAAGCTTTGTCATTTCTTGTTGTCTGTGTCCTCTATGATAATACCAGTACATACAGATCACTATGACTACAAGAGCAAAAGAAGATCTTGCTTTCCAGATAACAGATGTCAGTCAACAGTTTAGATTGAACCAGCACAAAGGAGAAACACTGTAGTAGATCCCAACCTACAGATACTGCCTGATCCTTCATCTTTCTAAAACTTCTACCTGTAGCCATCTTTTCATTCTTGTCAACTGTACTAACAACTTCAGTTTGACCACATATGAATGGGAGCATTATGTTTATTCAAATATATGAGGAAGGACGGTGTTGGCAAAATAGATGGAAGGATAGACTGTTGAATAGAAGATGGACGAATCCAGAACAACAATGCCAAGGATCAGTCTGAAAGAGATTAGGGAAACTCAGCATCGTGTCCGAGATTTGGGCAGTTTTCCCAGCATTGCTAAATCCTAGAGTCAACATATGTACTCCAAGACGGAATTACATGTCATAGTGGAAAATATTTAAGTGCGAATGTGTTTCTTGGACGTTCTATCGAATCCATCTGTCATATATTTTTGAAGGGAGTGGGAGATCACTGTAGTGCATGCCCCATCTCTAACAAAAGATGTAGAGCCCCATCCTCTTCTATCTTCAATAACCCCAGAATATGAACCTTGAGTTATCTGCAGGCCTCGTTCTATTAAGTATTGTCTAGGAGATATAGAATATGGCCCTGGTAAGAATGGTAATTTACTAACTGGGAATCTGCCCCTTCTCCAATGATTCTGATAGCTCTGGAGCCCCCTTTTAGTTGATCAAATCTGAGGAAAGTCTGGAGAATTTTCTCAGCCTGATTTAGATGAAGAAAACATGGATGTTGAGCAGTTGATAGATCTAGAGTCTTTTTATTTCCCCATTCAGTAAGTCATTATGAGTTAATTTATCTTTAAACAATCAAACACATAATCAATCACATTAGATTTTGACAACATGATGTACAAAGAAGTTATTGACACAGATAGGTTTGAACTTGACAAATTAACAGAAGGTCAATTCATGTTAATCATTTATTGACTGGCCTGAGCCTTCTGGTCAGTACATACATCTCTGTTGTGATTTACACAAAGTAATAGAACAGTTGCACATTGGACCATTGTCCCAGACAAGCAATAACAAGCATCAATATATGAGATGTCAACAAGTGTGAAAACATAGTAAACATTTTGATGTTGTACATATTAAGTATGATAGTGGTGTCTCAACCATAAACATATCAGTTATCCTGAAATTGGGTGTGTAGTCTACCAATGAGAAAAGTAACCTGGTAACTGGAGGATTAGGTAAGCCAGGGTCCATTGACTGATGGATCCACTTCAGGTCTGCCCGTATAGCTCCTCTGAAGGCCTCCCCATGCTCTGCTCATAGCGAAGTCATCCTCCATCTCACTTGTGGTTCATCTCTTTCTCTCGGCTTCCCTCCCTCAGGTCTGATTTAGGTGGTTAATTTGCTGATGTGTTGGGTGGTTGTTGGTATGTAGCCACCAAGATCACTGATGAATATTCGCATAAATATATACATTCCTACCAATACAATAATAAGAAGTAGGTCGGAAGAATCTAAATTCCTGAAGTAGGAACTAGTTCCCCTCCCCTCCTTTTCTCTCTGAGCTAGTGTTGGGTTAAGTTGGGGTGGTCAGAGATTATCACACGGTGTACGCCTTGTATCAACTTGTTCCTGCTGTATGTAAATTCTCATTTGACCGGGGTCAGTGAACGTGTACAGTAAGACATTGACAAGAGTGAGAATATGTCAAGATGCATGTAAATAAATGACATACATTTAGAACATTTCTTCCACTAAATGGTGTTTACAATGTGTATAAATAATTCTCTGTGTTTTCCCAATTAACTACTTCTTCTTCTTGTGTCTAATAACTCTCTTCCATTACCTGTTGTTGTTGTGATGTTGAGTGTTGGGTTGTGTGGTGATGAGTGGTGTGGAGTGGTGTTGTGTTTTTAAGTTATGTTGAGTAATGAGTTAAGCTCACTTCGCGTGATGGTGTTCCGCGAAGCACAACTTTCTCATGTGTTGCAGTTCATGTGTGCCCTTATCTAATTAAATTTGACATAAATATAAATATTTATTTCGCCAAACCCTATTAATTCTATAGATAAAGGAGAAAGGAAAGATTGATTTCACTTTCAGCTTTCTAGATTGTAAATAGGCATAGATAAGTCTGTTTTAGAACAAGGCACTTATTCTAGTACACGAACTGTCTTTTCAGCTGTAGATAGTGGTGCATCTTTAACAATGTTTCTGGTGAAATGCACAAGATTGCTTTAGAATCATCACTTCTCACAGTTGTTTAGAATAGAATATAGTAGTGGAATGCACTTCTTAAAGTTAATAATTATCTCTAAGAATATCAGAGATTGTAGTTTCATCGAAGAGAATATTCTGCCTGGGAATGGCTTTGCGTCGTTAGAATCTACAGTCGAGCATTTTTACATTTCAGAGGTTTTAATTAATAATCATACATTTCAATTGACATCACAAACATGGGTTTACATTACTTGATACATCGGGTTCTTAGTCTAATCAAGGGCCAACAAACGTACCTCGGATCCAGACTTTTGCCTTGCCCATTGAATTTTTGGTCACACCATCTTCTCACATCCGTCCATGGAGCGAGTTCAGACAAAAGTGCGGGCTTATTAACATTTCTGATGAAATAGTAATATATGTTAATTATGCACTGGCGCGAAGGCGGTCACGTGGTTTTCCTATCCAATTGTTTTCTGAGCTTAGTCTGATGAAATCTTTCTAAGAATCCACGTCATTTGTCACTTGTTCAGTTCCAGTTTTGATGTTAAGTTTTAAGTCCCAATCTCCAATTGCGTTTGTGAAGTCAATTTCTTTTAATGTTGTTTCCTCTTTTTGCGGCAGGTGTTGATAATGAATAATGTTGGCTGCGTTATGCCACATGGCCCCACTCCAGATTGTTCTATGGTATGGAACTATGTTTCCAACATTTTCAGTCATCAAGTTGTTCCCATTTTTCCTCCCCTTTCTCTTCTGCATCTGATTGACCTGGTTCATCAGGCACTGGGTGTCGACTCAGGAAATCCGCTCCCACATTCATTTTCCCAGGAACATACTCAACCTGGAACGAGTAAGGTTGAAGAAGCAGCGACCACCTCATAAGTCGGGCATTCAGAGTCTTAGATGCTGCGAGAAACATGAGTGGTTGATGGTCACATTGCACTGTGAAGTGTCTGCCATATAGGTATGCTTGAAATTTCTGTACACTCCATACGAGCGCAAGACATTCTCTCTCGATAGTACTGTAATTTCTCTCTGCTGCATTCAATTTCCTGCTAGCATAGGCTACAGGGAATAGCTCTGATGGTACATCTCCCTTTCTCTGCAACAGCGTTGCCCCAATTCCTATGTTACTGGCATTGGTGCGCAGCACGAATGGTTGGTCGAGGTCTGGTAGATGTAAGACTGGATGAGCAGTTAATGCCTGCTTTAGTGCTGTGAAAGCTCTCTCACAGTCAGCTGACCAAGTGACTTTCTCTGGTTTCCCCTTTTTGGTAAGATCCGTTAAAGGTGCTGACAGAGTATTGAAGTCCTTGATGTATTTTTGATAGAATCCACATAAGGATACAAATGATCTTACATCCTTCTTTGTTCTTGGACGAGGTGCTCTCTGGAGTTTGTCCACATTTCCCTCTTGTGGAGTTATCAGTCCATGAGATATCTTATGACCTAGAAAGTCCAATTCTTGGAATCCTATCTGACACTTCTTTGGTCTAGCCGTCAATCCAGTTTCTCTGAGGCGCCTGAACAAAAGATGCAGGGTTTCTACATGCTCTTCAAATGTTTCAGTTGCGATCAGGATGTCATCCATGAAGTGACTGATGTCTGGATGCTGTAGTGGGTCAAGTAATTTTCTCATCATACGTGTAAAGACGCTGGGAGCATTACTTAATCCGAATTGAAGAACGTTAAACTCATAGTGTCCTCCAGGCGTGCTGAAAGCTAACCATGGTCTAACTTCCGGTTTTACAGGAATCTGGTAATATCCCTTACTGAGATCAATCCTAGTAAAGTACTTAGCTCGGTTGAGTGCTGTGAAGAGTTTATTCTGATCAGGCAGAGGTTCTGCTTGGAATTCAGTTATAGCATTGAGCTGTCGATAATCGATGCACAATCTATGTTCTCCACTTGGCTTTCTCAATAATACGACGCTAGCACTGTAAGGTGATTCAGATGGTGAGATTATTCCTGCGGTGAGCAGCTGTTGTATTTCTTCCTCTAAAGTCTTTTGCTTTGCATAAGGAACTGGGTAAGTCTTGACTCGCACAGGCACTGTGTCATTCAACTTCATGTCAAATTCCTCCAAATCAGTTCTTCCTGGCTTATCAGTAAGTACTTCTGCATATTTTGCCATAAGTTCCCTAATCTGCTTTTGCTGATCCTTTGTTAAGTTGGGATTGATTTCCACATCCTTAAAGGTCTCTTTGGCTTGCAGTTGGCACTCGACTCCCATTGTTGATCCTTCTTCGACTTCAGTAGCCACACTCATGGCCATCAGATGTGCAGGTTCGGTGGTTGAGGGTCTTTCATGATATTTCTTCAAGAGGTTTATGTGAAATACTTTCATCTTGCCCTTGACTGAAATTCTGTAGTTGGTACGTGAGATCTTCTCCGTCACTACATAAGGTCCTCTCCATCCTATTTGCAGCTTATTCTGACTGGTTGGAAGTAGCAACATCACCTTCTCTCCTACCTCTAACTCTCTATCCTTTGCCTTGCGGTTGAAGTTACGAGCAATTCTTCGTCTGGCTTGACGTAGATTGACATTCGCTTGTTTCCAACTGTGTTGTAAACGATTTTTCAACTCGGCAACATATGTAGATGCAGTCACGACTGTATCATCTGTAGTATTATCAGTCCATGTTCGCAGTAACGCCTCAAGGGGTCCTTTGATTGGTCGTCCAAACAACAGTGTGGCTGGAGCAAAACCTGTTGAGTGATGGGGTACTTCCCTGTAAGCGAATAAAGCTGCGGGTAAATACAAGTCCCAATCCTCTGTCTTCTCCTGGGCAATTTTGCGCAGGATACCAATCAATGTCCCGTTCCACCTTTCCACAAGTCCATTTGACTGAGGGTGATATGGTGAACTGAAGATATGGCGTGCATGAAAAAGTCTGAAGGTCTCTTCCATGAGCTTACCACGAAACTGTGAACCGTTGTCCGTCAAGATCCTTTGTGGGAATCCTAGACGTGTGAATATTCCTAATAATGCATCAGCGACGTGTTTGGAGTCACAGCTGGGCATAGGAACTGCTTCGGCCCACATGGTTGTTGTGTCCACAAGCGTTAATATGAATCGGTTTCGCCTCTTCGTTGCTGAGAGAGGTCCGATTATGTCTACTGCCACTTTCTCAAATGGAATTCCAGTGATTGGCGATTCACCCAACATTGCCGGTGGTGTCCGGTGTTTTGGTGATACTTTCTGACACTGTGGGCATGATTTTACAAACCGTTGTATGTCTGAATTCATCCCTGGCCAAAAGTAGTGAGTGGTAATCCGCTGTGTAGTAGCGTTGATACCCATGTGCCCACTGAATGGTAGACTGTGACCCATCTCTAAGATCTGAGACCTGTATTGAGTTGGTACAACAAGTTGATTAAACTCTTGTCCAGCTTGTCCTGCTTTTCTGTAAAGAAGTGCTGACTTCATGAACAGATCACCTTTACGTAGAGGTAAATGTGATTTTGGCAGTTTTCTGAAGCAGGGTTCCAAGGTGCTGTCGGCTTCTTGTGCCCTCTTCAGTTCCTCCGTTCGAGGGATTGGCGTAGTTGATTCTGGAGTTTTTGTTGCCTGGGATCGAGTGGTCATGGTCGCCATCGCCACAGGTTGAACAGGTTCTCCTAGAACGATAAATCTACAGCCGAGGATTACAGGATATATCGGATCGTCCAAGATTGCTGCCTTGATCGTCCCAGTGACATACCGCGAGGCTATGTTCACTTTTGCCACTGGAAGAGACATATTTGTTGAACTCTTCAGTGGTCCCTGTAATTCCACTATTTCCTCTGTCACCTGTTCAGGGTGAACTAAGGATGATGAAACAACACAGTCATATGATAATCCAGTATCATATAAACAGGTCGTTTTGAATCCATTTAGTAAGATGGATTCCACAACCGGAATACGAGATGATGTGTCTTGATGAGGTGTCTGTTTGGACGTTTCACCAGTGCTCACTTTTCTCTCTTTTCGGTTGGCCAAACATGCCGCTGTGTGTGGAGGTGGCTTCTTTTTGCAACTCTGAAATGTGTGACCCCTAATTTTGCAATGGGTACAGAATGGTTTGTCCTCCCTCGGCGCTGTTTGGACTGAGTGTTGAGTGTTTTTCGGGGATTTCCCCTTTTTCCCGGTGGCTACAGTGTTTTCACCCTCTTTTGGCTGTGGAGTTTTGTTTTGAGAGGGGGTGTTGTTCGAACGTCCCTTTCCTCCCATCTCCTTTTGAGATTTCTCAAATCTCTCTGCCAGGATGATTATAGTTTCCAGGCGGTCAGCCCCGTTTTGGGTTAGGAATGCCTTCATTTCGTTCTGCATTTTCCCCTTGATCTGATCAATGATAATCATTTCACGGAGTCCTTCATAATTTCCCTCAAATCCTCCCAAGCAAGTCCATCTTTGTATGTATGACTTCAGTCTTTCGACTAGTTGTGCGTAGCTCTCACCCGGTTCCTTCCTTGCGGCTTTGAACCTGAGTTTATAAGATTCGGCGTCCACTTCGAATCGGCTTAAGAGTGCCGTCTTGAGTGTTGTGTAGTTCTGTTGTTCCTCTCTAGTGAGTCTTGAGAACACTTCATACGCCGTGGATCTTAAGGCCTGCGCCAACTTCGTCGCCCATCTACTTTCTTCAAGCCCACAGCTGACAGCCATTGCCTCGAAGCGTGATAAAAATCCTTCGATGTGGTCAGTCTGTTCATTAAAGGGTTCCAGAGGAAATGACATAGCTCCTGAATTAATTTGAGAGACGTGAGGTGGTTCTGTCACTGGCGATCCTGATGAGGTTGAGGGTGTAGGTCCACTCCCTTTCTCTATTCTCCGGATCTCCACTTCAATCTCCATTCTCCTCAACTCCAGTTGGTGTTGACGCTCTCTCTCCTTATCTTCCATTTCAGCCTGTAGTCGTTTCTCTTTCTCCTCCAATTCTGCTTGAAATCGTTTCTCTTTCTCCTCCAATTCTGCTTGAAGCTGTTTTTCTTTGAGAGTCAATTCAGCCTGCAGTCTTTCTCTTTTGTCGAATGCATCCGAAACATAGTTAGCTAGCTCAAGGCCATCTAACCCGCACTCCCTACCTGTTTCTGTTATTTGGGCTCTAAACTTTGCAGTTTCCGCCATGTCTATAATTTATTGCTTTGCTCTGCCTATCAATATAATTGCAGTTAGTCTGATCCGCGTAAGTTTGTCAGTCCCTGATCTGCAAAGATACAACAGAGCATGTGCAATATTAAAAACACCCTATGTTATGTCTGTCTGTCAATGCTGGAAAAGCCAAAGGCAGCAGGCACTGAAATAACCACAATTAATTCCTAGTAAAGAAAAGAATCCGAAATTAGACAGAGTTTTCCCAACGGATAAGATTTTCCGGTGGTTGATGAAATGCTGTTAAGTTCAGACTCCACAGGAATAGAACACCTTCTCTGAAAGAGAAGTAGTGTTGGTAGAGTAGATACACACTATATATTTCACCTGGAGCAACTCTCTCTGAAGTATAAGCCTATTTGAACATGGCCCCCTTCTCCAGGAGTAAAATCAGTCACCTACTCTTATTTATCTATAAATGTCATTCATATCATGTGGCTGTCAATCAATACCCCACATGGTATCTGTTAAACATTCTAGAAAATAACTGTGTTAATAATCTAAAGATAATTGTGTTCATGTATTTTTAGGTGATTGTTTAAAGGTTAATATATGGGAACCATCCAGGACTTAGCCCACAATATGTCATATATTTTTGAAGGGAGTGGGAGATCACTGTAGTGCATGCCCCATCTCTAACAAAAGATGTAGAGCCCCATCCTCTTCTATCTTCAATAACCCCAGAATATGAACCTTGAGTTATCTGCAGGCCTCGTTCTATTAAGTATTGTCTAGGAGATATAGAATATGGCCCTGGTAAGAATGGTAATTTACTAACTGGGAATCTGCCCCTTCTCCAATGATTCTGATAGCTCTGGAGCCCCCTTTTAGTTGATCAAATCTGAGGAAAGTCTGGAGAATTTTCTCAGCCTTATTTAGATGAAGAAAACATGGATGTTGAGCAGTTGATAGATCTAGAGTCTTTTTATTTCCCCATTCAGTAAGTCATTATGAGTTAATTTATCTTTAAACAATCAAACACATAATCAATCACATTAGATTTTGACAACATGATGTACAAAGAAGTTATTGACACAGATAGGTTTGAACTTGACAAATTAACAGAAGGTCAATTCATGTTAATCATTTATTGACTGGCCTGAGCCTTCTGGTCAGTACATACATCTCTGTTGTGATTTACACAAAGTAATAGAACAGTTGCACATTGGACCATTGTCCCAGACAAGCAATAACAAGCATCAATATATGAGATGTCAACAAGTGTGAAAACATAGTAAACATTTTGATGTTGTACATATTAAGTATGATAGTGGTGTCTCAACCATAAACATATCAGTTATCCTGAAATTGGGTGTGTAGTCTACCAATGAGAAAAGTAACCTGGTAACTGGAGGATTAGGTAAGCCAGGGTCCATTGACTGATGGATCCACTTCAGGTCTGCCCGTATAGCTCCTCTGAAGGCCTTCCCAATGCTCTGCTCATAGCGAAGTCATCCTCCATCTCACTTGTGGTTCATCTCTTTCTCTCGGCTTCCCTCCCTCAGGTCTGATTTAGGTGGTTAATTTGCTGATGTGTTGGGTGGTTGTTGGTATGTAGCCACCAAGATCACTGATGAATATTCGCATAAATATATACATTCCTACCAATACAATAATAAGAAGTAGGTCGGAAGAATCTAAATTCCTGAAGTAGGAACTAGTTCCCCTCCCCTCCTTTTCTCTCTGAGCTAGTGTTGGGTTAAGTTGGGGTGGTCAGAGATTATCACACGGTGTACGCCTTGTATCAACTTGTTCCTGCTGTATGTAAATTCTCATTTGACCGGGGTCAGTGAACGTGTACAGTAAGACATTGACAAGAGTGAGAATATGTCAAGATGCATGTAAATAAATGACATACATTTAGAACATTTCTTCCACTAAATGGTGTTTACAATGTGTATAAATAATTCTCTGTGTTTTCCCAATTAACTACTTCTTCTTCTTGTGTCTAATAACTCTCTTCCATTACCTGTTGTTGTTGTGATGTTGAGTGTTGGGTTGTGTGGTGATGAGTGGTGTGGAGTGGTGTTGTGTTTTTAAGTTATGTTGAGTAATGAGTTAAGCTCACTTAGCGTGATGGTGTTCCGCGAAGCACAACTTTCTCATGTGTTGCAGTTCATGTGTGCCCTTATCTAATTAAATTTGACATAAATATAAATATTTATTTCGCCAAACCCTATTAATTCTATAGATAAAGGAGAAAGGAAAGATTGATTTCACTTTCAGCTTTCTAGATTGTAAATAGGCATAGATAAGTCTGTTTTAGAACAAGGCACTTATTCTAGTACACGAACTGTCTTTTCAGCTGTAGATAGTGGTGCATCTTTAACAATGTTTCTGGTGAAATGCACAAGATTGCTTTAGAATCATCACTTCTCACAGTTGTTTAGAATAGAATATAGTAGTGGAATGCACTTCTTAAAGTTAATAATTATCTCTAAGAATATCAGAGATTGTAGTTTCATCGAAGAGAATATTCTGCCTGGGAATGGCTTTGCGTCGTTAGAATCTACAGTCGAGCATTTTTACATTTCAGAGGTTTTAATTAATAATCATACATTTCAATTGACATCACAAACATGGGTTTACATTACTTGATACATCGGGTTCTTAGTCTAATCAAGGGCCAACAAACGTACCTCGGATCCAGACTTTTGCCTTGCCCATTGAATTTTTGGTCACACCATCTTCTCACATCCGTCCATGGAGCGAGTTCAGACAAAAGTGCGGGCTTATTAACATTTCTGATGAAATAGTAATATATGTTAATTATGCACTGGCGCGAAGGCGGTCATGTGGTTTTCCTATCCAATTGTTTTCTGAGCTTGGTCTGATGAAATCTTTTTAAGAATCCACGTCATTTGTCACTTGTTCAGTTCCAGTTTTGATGTTAAGTTTTAAGTCCCAATCTCCAATTGCGTTTGTGAAGTCAATTTCTTTTAATGTTGTTTCCTCTTTTTGCGGCAGGTGTTGATAATGAATAATGTTGGCTGCGTTATGCCACACCATCAAATCATACCAATACACACCCCCAATAATCTAAGATGAACATGGTGAACATCTGACTTATTCATAGTACAATACCAAGGACTGAGAACTTTAGTACAATTGTACTCAGGTCTATTGTGTTAGAGGCATTTTATTTCAGTGAAACATGGATCCTTGTATCATCAACATTATCAAGTGATTAGATAAGAGACTTTGGTAGGAGAAAGACTGTGGAAAAGATTAGAGAGACATTCTTTAACTTCTACTCACTCAAAACCCAGCTGTGTGATAAATGATCTAAAATTAACATTATTATTCCTCAAGTTGTGTGTATATTGATGTGTTGTTTATATTTTAAAGATGCGCCAAATGCTTCTTCATCCACAGGATTTATAGTAAACAAACTGATGTTAATTTACCTCCTTTTCTTGTCAAGCACCTCGTGATGTGCCAACTTTTCATATGTGTTTAATTATTATTATTATTAAACAACATTGAAGAATTTGGAACTGAAAGTGGCTGGGTAACCACGAACAGTCAGTAAATTCCTGGTCTGTTGTAAGCTCCCAGGTTCATAAGGGAGAACTTTACAATATATATATATATATATATATATATATATATATATATATATATATATATATATATATATATATATATATACTGTAACCGTTTCACCTTCTTAGGGAAAATGGATACAGGTGGGTGTTCGTGAGCTAATCATTTGTTCTCCTTTTTAGGGAAGGTGAGAATTGGAGTGGAACCATCAATATAACCGGGAATTCCCTAGATATCCTGAGCTACCCTGGGTCACTTCCAGCGACCTGTCCACTCCATTTGAAATTAGTCCCATTACTCTAGCATGACTTCCTAAAGGGGCAGGCTTCAGTGGGTACTGCACCTTCCTCCCCAACATACCACAACATGTTATGAGTAGAAATGGATTGGAGAACTTAGAGACAACTGGCAAGATCGATGGGAACAGACCAAGGGGAAGACCGAGAATTAAATATCTGGATGGCTTGACTACTACATGGTATGGTCGAGACAGGAACACTGAGCTGATCCACGACTCTGGTGATCGAGTGAAATGGCGAGTCATGACCGCCCATGCTTTCCGGCATGGCACATGATTGATTGATTGATTGAAAGTTCATGCAACAAAATAGGTAAATACAAAACTTGAACCGGCAATAGTCATTTAAAATACACCCTGTATGAGTCTAGCTACGGATGCCCAATGCGTCTTAGACGACTAAATGAGACCTTTACTTTGCTTATATTTTGTAGCTGTTGTTGTCTTCCGTTTATGCTGTTAGGCGTGACGCCCACCAGTACATACAGATCTGGTATCGGGGAGGGGCTATTGAAGTTCCGCTTACTGTGACCAGCACCTTTCCTCCAATGTCCCCCGTGATTCATATATAACTATAAATATATAGAAAGATCCAAATCGATCATAGAAACTTTTCTGGTGTGATTAAAATATATAAAATTATTCATGAAATCTAGTAAATTGTCCAGTAATAATTCTTTATCTGTCACTATCATTTACTGCCAATATAGTATAGTATGGCAGCGGGGTCTTTGAGCATGAGGAATTAAGGCCGACTGACTTCTTTATAAATATAAATAATATAGATTCTTTATCTTCACAGAAAACCCAGACGAATCTATTACAGATACAACACTTCAGTGGTTCTCAACCGGTGGGGAATCTCGCCCCTCCCCCATGGGGGAATTTTAGGGTTTCCAAGGGGGAGGGGGGGAATTAAGATTATTTTAAGATTGTGTTAATACAAGAACCGATTACTTGATATTGATTTTTTTCCTCCATACATTTCGATTCTGTACTTCTCGCCCTTGTGAAATTCATTTTATAACGTAAGTAGACCCGAAAATCATGTTTTATGTAGACGTCTACACTTGTTTTAGTATGATTTATTAAATTTAGCTTCCATTTTACGCATACTGTGTAGGGGGAGGGGGAATTTATAGGGAGGAAATACGAAAAGGGGGGAGGGGAAGGAATGACATTCTGAACATATGGAGAAAGGGTACATGGGTCAAAAAAGATTGAGAACCACTGCTCTACTTGTAGTGGAGATTGCAGATGCAATCTCTAGGAGGCTCAATGACATAACACCTAGAAGATTTGTCGAACTGCCAAGACGCAAACTATTCCGCTTCCACTCTGTTACAACGTATTATATGTAGACGTAACGGCCACTTGTACACGCGTATTGAGCATATAGTGTAAGATCCACATTTGTATTGAGCAATGGCACTCGGGGAGTGGTGTGGGCAATATTACGTTGGAGCTCTTTACTTTCTATGACATTTCCTGGTACCCATTTTAGGCCAGGCTGAAGCTAGAGCTCATGTCAACTTGACAAATAATCTACATTGATGTGAGTTCCAAACCTGGACCAAAGGGCCTGCATCCAAGCCACTGCGCTACTGTAGCGTCCGTAACAAATTATATATCCATCCATCCATCATGTGCCATGCCGGTAAGCGTGGGCGGTCATGTTCTGCCATCTCACTCGATCAACAGAGTCGTGGATCAGTTCCGTGTTTTTGTCTCGACCATGCCACAAGGCCAAGCCATCCATATATAATATATATTTTTAAGACGCATCTTTGGACCCATTAGGGATATACAAAGTGGAGAGTGGAAAAGAAGAAGTAACAAAGACATTTATGATCTGTTTAAGTCCCCGCTAATCACTGGTATCATGAAGGCTAATAGACTACAATGGCTGGGGCATATAGAAAGAATGGAAGATAATAGGGAAACAAAACTCGCTTACACTCAGGAAATAAATGACCGTAGACCCCGAGGTAGACCAAGAAGACGGTGGAGAGATAATACATGTACAGACCTACAAGCACTTGGAATCAACGACTGGCAAGAGAAGGTCAACCAGAGAGACGAATGGAGACGGATTGTATTTGCAGCAAAGAACCTCAATGGCTCGGAAAGCTGAAGAAGAAGATATATATATATATATATATATATATATATATATATATATATATATATATATATATATATATATATATATGTTATAAGTGACATATGTAGGTGAAATATGTAGATGATATATGTATATGAAATAAAGAAGTGAAATATGTATGTGAAATATATGGATGAAATGTAATTGTGAAATATGTTAGTAAAATATGTAGGTGAAATATGTAGGTTAAATATCTATGTAAAATATGTACTTGAAATATGAAGGTGGAATATGTAGGTGACATGTGGATGAAATATATAGATCAAATATGTATGTGGAATAAGTAGGTGAAATGTGTTGGTAAAATATCTATGTAAAATATGTTCTTAAAATATATAGGCGAAAATTAAAACACTAAAACCGACTGTCTGAATACAAAAGTACTTTGGAGAATCAGATTACACTAATTGTGACATAGCTGATTGTTGCCTCTCGTGCACCAGTTTATACAACGACAAATCAGACGATTAAAACGCACAAATAATGGGCAATGAGGTAAAAGCTTACAAAACAAAGAAATGAAATTCATTACAAATGGAGAGATTATGTGATTTAAATGTGGTTGCACTACGTGCTGAAGTAAACCTATCTGGAACAAGCTTTTGCTTGATAGAGTATGTTGCAAATTCGCAAGTATTTAACAGCGCTCTCTAAAGTAGTAAACCTGCATACAAGCGGAAAACAAGAGTCATGATACGCTAGATAAGCAGAGGCTTTCTCGTGTAGTTAGTAAAACAGTTGAGGTTGGCGTGTTTGTAATTTTACCTTTGCTGAGTCAATACACAATTCTGAGACCAGGGTGCTGTTTCAATGGTTAGATACGCATACTGTCTGTAATCCATAATTGTGGGTTTAGCTTGAAGATAGAACTGGTTAATGATGGCACCCTTTCAGGGCTGTCTAGTTGGTCATGCATTGGAAATACAATTGGTCCTGCAGCAAGACGCTGTCGTCGTTTAGAGATTCGAATTACCGCATGGTAACCATCATCATCATCATCATCATCATCATCATCATCATCATCATCATCATCATCATCATCATCATCATCATCATCACGCCGACTGGCGTTGGAGATCATGATTCTCCACAAGTTACGATCTCCAACGTCATGGATCAACTCATGTGTTGACTATGTTCCGTACAATGTCACAAGACTGTCAAGAATCTTTTCATGCTCTATCCGTCTTTCCAGTTGTCACAAAATGTTCCAGTTTTTGTCTTCCCATAACGTATCCAAAAACGATGACTGCCTCTTTCTGATGTTTGTGATAAGTTGTCTTTGCTACTCAGATTCACCTAAAACGTACTGATTGCTCATTTCGGCTGTCCATTTAATTTTTAGAATTCTTATATAAAACCACATCTCCGAGGTTTCCAGGGATTTCTTTGCCTGTTTACTAAGTGTATGGTAACTATAGCTTACAATTGTTATATTGTCTGGTGTGTCTTCTACACCCTGTCTTTCTTCCACTTATATGAGAGCCACCTACTACAGGCATTTATATGTGAGTTGTCTTAGTGGCCTCAAAGGGTGCTCCAGTTGATATTTCAGTGTATTATGCGATGAGTTTCCATAATAAAGTTCATGGTGGGAGCTACCATTTAATTTGTTTTACTGCACATGAATATGTCAGAGGTTTCATATATATATATATATATATATATATATATATATATATATATATATATATATATATATATATATATATATATATATATATATATTCATTGGCACCTTTCCGTCTTGACAGACGATAATTTGGTACATTGTGCTTCAAAAAGGCTTAATAACTACGATCCATGGCGGTGGCGAGTGTGGCTGGTAAGGCCAATTCTTGCTGCAAATGTTTGCCCACAGTAGGTGCATGTGGAAACATGGTCACATCCACCATTTTGCACCATCTTACGTCTCTCACGCTCTGTGTGTGCTTTATCTGCAATCATTTTCTCCTTTGTCTTTATTCCATTTCTGATAGTTGCCCTCCATGCAACACGTTCAGCGGCGACGTGCTCCCAATGTGCATTATCAATGCCTGTATCAATCATGTCCCGCTTATATATATATATATATATATATATATATATATATATATATATATATATATATATATATATATATATATATATATATATATATATACCACAATCCGACCTGGGGTGGTTTTAGTGGACATAATAGTGTCTGATGCCTAAGGGTATGAGTTGTAAACTCATTCATTCATCATCATATAGTCCCCAGGTTACTTTCGGACTCCGTTTTCTGCTGCATCTCAGACTGCCTTTAACCATGAAGCCTCACTTCCATGGTTGTTAACGTCAACTCTAACGTCAATTACACGGAATCAAGCCCACTACCATAACTCAACGCTGGTGCGGGTATTTTCTGACGATCTATTCCTCAAAACGATTTACATTATTCACTCGCAATTGCGCATACAATGATACAACATAATATCACAAATCTACACTACATTGCTACACAAATAATTAAAATGGTAGGCACAATCTTTGGCCAAAACCATATTCTGCCTCGTGGTGCGTCCACACCGAACGATGTTAACGGCTCCACTGCCCTTGTCACCTTCGCGATCACGTGGATTCGCTCTGGTGTCAATCTCACTTGCCACGTCGGTCACGATCAATGATCGTCCCGTCTTTATGGGTGACTTTTCGTCACTATGCCATGGAGTACAATTCACTCTATGGCATTACACTGGCGGCCGAGGCAAAAAATTGGGAACCAATGTGTCAGAGTCCTAACTACTGGCTCCGTCTAGTTCACTGGACTTAGACAGGCAAATTACAACATCTACGTAACATACACTAATAACACATGAATGCAATCGGAAACTGGCAGGAGCTACCTCCTGAACAATCATTTATTACAATATATTACAGGCTAACAACATCGGCGCACTTCGCGCTCAAACACTCGTTCAACACCAACACGCGCTAGCTCACAATGGCGATCTTTACACTGTCGCCTGCATGATCATTCACAATCACAACTTCACATCATCCCGCACATATCACCGTTCGCACATTCCTCGAATATCAATACACAACGTTCATCTCCATCTATGCATCACACAACACTATCGTTCTATCCTTCTATCGCTCTCTCGATCTCCACACGTCCGTCTCTATTCGCTGCCGCACCCACACTGACTCTCTCTCCTCGTTGACCTTCCCACATCACGTGGCTCTGTTCACGGGCTTCTTGCCTGACCGTCCGCTAGCCAAGCCGTGGTGTCTCTTATTGCCCCTTGACCTCAGCTATGCTTACACTGACTCTCGCTTACATACCGGCACTTACATTCTTCCTTACACATGTCATATAAGACCATGACATTCTCCCCCCGCACAACCAATGTGGCACTTACTCTTGGAAATGTGACACATTCTGTAGTTGTTACTGTTGGTTCCTCTTTCTAACCTTGTCAGGGGATTATATGGTAATAAGTACGCGCTTGCGTCCCTTTTTACTTTGATCTTTTCCGAGATTAACTTCAAACATTGTTCTCTCTTTTTCAGTATTGAGGTTTCTCTCAAGGTTTTGTCGTGGTCTAACAAATGTTCTGGTTGGGTCTACTTGTCATACCTAGTTATATTATTCAACCACCACTCCGTGACATTACATTCTGTTCATATTTCACAATCGATTGTCTGTGCATTCTCATCTCATAGTTAATGTGGCTATGCTGGTTTAAGGATTCTCCATTGGTTTATGCCTCAGATAAGGCTACAACTTCCTCTTACAGCATTCTTCAATTTTCTCTCTATTCAGACGTGGTTACCCTCGTCTCTATTTAATGCACACTAGTCGATTCCGTATGAGCACGCTATGTCAATGTTGTGGTCATGGTTCGAATATACTTCATGTATGTCATAGTCCCCCTTACCTCATCTTATGTCGGACCATGGGTTGTTTCCCTTTGTGAGCACACCTCGTTTTACTGTTATGGAGATTTGTTATCAATCTCTTTGGTTAGCATCACCCTGTTGGTATGTTCCGTCTTGTTACCATATTCTGATGTTCATTCTATATCACTATTGCTAAGCGTCATTCGTCGGGCTATCCAGCATACGTGAAGGCAAGTTTAGTAACATTCGCGCATTGGGATTGCCAGGCGTTGATTCTCAGCATTACAACTTATTCTACTCGTCATTATACTTACGCTCATATGTACATATCACATTATAACAATACAAAGTATTATAATAATAAAATTAGACATTTGATGTCATACAGTTAATACATATACAATAAAATATACATCATCGATGCCTTTATGCACATATAGGAAACTGTTCTTGTCCTGTGAAAGTTATGCACACGGAATTAAATTAACAGTGTTCAATGTTCATTTCCGTGCTGGAATGTTTGGCATGTCTTCTTTCTCACCCGATTATTGACGTCTTCTGCAAATCATGCTATTGTCCTTACTTCTGTATAGTATTTAAGACTGCACCACATTTGGATAATTTATAAATACATAGTTCTATAAAATTACTGGAATTCACACGTATAAAATGAGAAATAATTTTGAGTGTGGCCATGGTGCGTCTGTCTGTGACTGTCTTTGCCATAGTTTATAGGTTGGCATCTGGTTCATTAAACTGATCAATGGAAATGACTGTCTCTGTTGTGACGTCCTTGTTGTTGTTGGTCGATTTCAAAAGGTAGATTCTGTAGATACTCGTTTGAAACAAAGTCAATATGGGTAAAGCTTACTTGAAATTACATGTTGAGTCTTACTGTTCCGGCGATGACACTTTTCACGTTGAAGGACCTTTTATGTTGGTCTGTACAATGAAGTGTGCTAGTATCATAGCGCTGGAGTCGTACAGCAGACACGGCAACTCTGGAGTTACTCGATCTACAGATATAAAGTGGGTTACGTTTAACATTTTCCGAAGGATGGGGATTTTCAAATTTCATGTTGAGATCATTTTGAGTGCTATCTCCAAACCTGCACTCGTACATGTGTGTATACATTCAATAGTTCAAATAATAATAATACACCATGTATAGTTTTGAAATGTAATCGTGCATGTTTGTATGCTTTTCTGCAATTTGTGTGTATTTCCCAAAATATGAAGGGTAATTTGTTGCTGCTTTTTGTCAGTAATTCCACCGACTGATGATTTACTTTGTTAAGCATAAGTATGTGTCTGAGTTGACTTGACATGGAGTTTATCAGTGGTAACAATAAACTTTGATTCAATAGTAATGATATAAGTAACAAAGTTAGCTGTTTTGTCATGAGTAATATCATCTGTGTTGCCTCATGATGCTGTGTGAATAAAACTGTTAGTGACGTCAGTTGTTTTGTATTTACAATGAGTAGTGCGAGTATAACCATCCACTGTGTGCACTTGGGCATGTGTATAGTTAACAGGGAGTACATGGAGTATAGTATGTCACATAATGATTTGTGATCTTTCCTTGCCCTTGTGAAATGCTTGTTTTCTGCATCTTTTTCCTTGTGATGATACACACCAGTTTCTGTTTTTTCTTGTTTTGAGATGGTATGGTGTGGTACTTTGTTCTTTTCATCATGTTGTTGTATGATGAGTGGTGTAGTTAAGGCAGTACTTGTTGTGGTGTTAACTTTTTGTCCTGTGTGCGTTTTGGACTCTGTGTAGTCTGTCACATTTAATACATTTCCAATTAATAAATCACAACATGGATTTTCTAATAAAGCACAAGTTACTCTGCCTGATAGGAAAGGTGATTTTATATTGGCCCATGCCATAGGATATTTCTCTAATGTCCCTGAAACAGTTCTGCAATAGATGTACTCATCTAGGTAGTCTTTAGGATCAGCTAGGGTCTTTCGAAGACCGATAAGACAGGACCCTGTGTCGCGTACACATGTGCATACTGTATCATTGATGTATCCTTCATGGAACGTTAGTTTTCCTAACGACAGTCTTGAGGTTTTGTTCATTTCCTCACTTTCTTGTTGAGTATTACCCTCTTTTAATAAGGCCTGAGGCTGAGTGATATTAACAACATTATTGGAATATGGTATGAAGTCTGATGGGTAAAACTCTGTTTTGCATTTGCAGTGTTTGGTCTTGTTTTCGTTTTTGTGATGTTTACTTTTTCTAAGTTCTTTGCTGAACTGTCTGTTGTAATGTTTATGGCTGCATTTGCTTTTGCTTTCTGTATTCTTCTTACTCCTTCACATTCGAACCGCCTATGGCCATACGCCAGGCAAAAATGACATTTTGTTCTATATTTCCTTTGATTTACCTTCCCCAGTTTTTGTTCTATAATAGTATTTAGGTATTCTTGATAAGTGGGATTCTTATCGCATATTCCATTTTCTGTATGTGGAGTGCTACAATGTTTGCACAGTACTGGTTTTGTTTTCTGTGGTTTGTTTTGACAATCTGTGGCTGCAGATGCCGTTGCTTTCACAGTACTTTTCTGCTGAGTGTTCTTAAACAGGTTTATACTTTGGTTGTAATATTCGCGGCATTTCTCTAGTAAATTTTTGATAGGCTCTTTGTTATGTTCTTCTAAATATTTTCCGCATTCGGCTGGTAGTGTTGCTTTTAGTTTTTCTATTAGCAAGAAATTTATGACTCCTTGATTGTTGTCTGAATGTTTAATTACCATTATTAGTTTTCTGAAAGATTCTTCTAATTCACTTATATACTGGGTGAATGACTTGTCTGTGGCTGGTTTCACATTTTGTATTTCTACGTTTAGAGTCTCACAAGAGGTTGGATAGTGTTTTAATATGTTTGTCTTATGATATTCATAGTTTGTACTTGACATATCTGGTATGAACTCTTGTAGTTTTTTATTTTTCATTGGTACGTATGTGTTGTACCATGCATACCAAAAATCTTTTGGGATTTTGTAGTCTTGCATTTTCTTTTCAAATTTCTGTAGCCAATCACGTATTAACTCAGGTTGTCTCTTACAATTTGTTTTGTCTTGTGCATGTGTACCCCCGAAAAAGTCATGCACATTTCTGTAATGTTTTGTGCCCCACAACTGTAATTGGTATTCCTCCTCCGACATTTTCTGTTAATTAATATTTAAATGTCAAAATGATGATATCTCTTCAAGCAAATCAAAGAATGCAGATTTGGGTACTTAGCAATCAAAATCAATCAACTTATCTTTATCTGCTGACTACTCGAACGCTTGATGTACAGGAACGTGATTCTCGTGCTGGTTACCGCTGACCTGGTCTGGTTACGCCGGTCGCTGTGTAGAACTGAAACCTGCTGTGGAAAGAAATGATGTTATTTTCGTTCTAACTTTGTTAACAAGTCTCCGATTTTATACAAAATTATGAACTGATCTTCTTCTTTTCAAAAGTAGCGTTCTTTTATGCAATTTACATGGGAATGCGGTTCATGTGAACTTCTGACACCATTATACCTGTCAGAGTCCTAACTACTGGCTCCGTCTAGTTCACTGGACTTAGACAGGCAAATTACAACATCTACGTAACATACACTAATAACACATGAATGCAATCGGAAACTGGCAGGAGCTACCTCCTGAACAATCATTTATTACAATATATTACAGGCTAACAACATCGGCGCACTTCGCGCTCAAACACTCGTTCAACACCAACACGCGCTAGCTCACAATGGCGATCTTTACACTGTCGCCTGCATGATCATTCACAATCACAACTTCACATCATCCCGCACATATCACCGTTCGCACATTCCTCGAATATCAATACACAACGTTCATCTCCATCTATGCATCACACAACACTATCGTTCTATCCTTCTATCGCTCTCTCGATCTCCACACGTCCGTCTCTATTCGCTGCCGCACCCACACTGACTCTCTCTCCTCGTTGACCTTCCCACATCACGTGGCTCTGTTCACGGGCTTCTTGCCTGACCGTCCGCTAGCCAAGCCGTGGTGTCTCTTATTGCCCCTTGACCTCAGCTATGCTTACACTGACTCTCGCTTACATACCGGCACTTATATTCTTCCTTACACATGTCATATAAGACCATGACACAATGGTTTGTTCCAAACTTTTGCCTTTGAATATCTGTAACTCTGTGGATATGATACAACATTTTACAACCCAATCTAATTATACTTTAAGTTATCTGTAGTCTATCCACAGCACTTGATAACTTCTTGTCATTCTGAAATATATAAACTCATTAATCGTCTTCGTCACAATATCACATACATCAAAATATCCATTCCTATATCTTGTCCTACAGACTCTAACCAAATTCCTACTAACACTATAACTATAAGTAGCCTATTCTTTCTGACATGGAATCAAAATTTCCACAACAGAGTTCTATTATGTCTCTATATGAACCCTCAGTTTCTAATGTGACTCAGAGAATCAATATTTCAGTTCTGTCAGTATGTTGTGCTGGTATTACTAAGTTCCAAGTACAGCTAGCATATTTAGCTGTTATCGCATTCACATACTTGACCACCCGCATCACAAGTCAGTCAGCCACTGCAGCTCCAAACTTCTACCACCGCCCCTGCTTGTACAAAGTCCCAATAGGCATAGTATGTCTTTCATAATCTCAGTATACTCATCATTACATCTTGCAATAGTCTATGGAGTGTGAGTTAATACCCCCGGCCCATCACAAACAAAATTATTTTATATATTGGGCACGCTATTCCCATCTAACTCCAAGATGACGTGTAGCCCCAGCCTCCTTTTCCATTTCGGAGGACTGAGGTCTAATCTGCCTGAGATCCAATGCCTCTCCAGGCATTCTCGGCAGTCCCTCATCCCCACCCTTCTCCATGCTTCTCCGCACTTGGTGGAGGTACCTGTGGGTTCCGTAACTATCCTACTCTTCTCCAAGCATCGCTCTCTTTTATACTTGACCTTTACTACTTTCAACTCTGGTCTCCTAGACTCTGCTTCTAATGGCTGATTCAATTGCAGTTACTAAGCTTGAGAGAATCTTATGTTACTGACCGCATCCTTCCACTTGACCCAACTCATTTCACTTCAACTGCAGTAGCTTCTATTGGATCTTCATCCTCTATATAGTACTCTTCTACATTTCATTAATTATTCAAATAATAAGTTTCCTATACATATAAATAATTTCTTCTTAAATTAATCAAAATAAATCAACAAATATCAACAAATCTATCATCATGATAATTATCAACACAATATATTTAAATTAATCACCTACTAACAACAAATAAATAATATATATACTCAACCAATAAGTAATTATATTTTCCTTACTAAAATTATATAGCATTTACATCAATAGTTCACAATATTCATTAATAAGTATCAATAATAACTATGCAATGGTAATAATAATTATATAACACATAACATCCATCATATAATTATATAATATATAATATAATACTATATTTGCAATAATAACAACCATTGCTTATAACTTAATTTCTCTATTCCATAAAATAATTACTAATCAATGTCTATATAATTACATAGTCATACTTATATCGCAATAAAGCTACTTTTCCCATAACATCTCTTCTTAAATCTCAACTCTAACTCATCCTGTATGGCTATGTGACACCATGACCAAGTGTTAGTAAGACATGCAATCAATCAACTAAATATTTGCATAGGTTAGTTCTGTACAGTAAGTTAATGCTTAGTGCCTACATACATGAGTGAGTATTCATCTGCCACTAAACCACATTCATATTAACAATCTGTAATGTGAGACCGCCATCACACAGCGAGCACATACCCAGCTCACCAGGTGTTAGCAAAACCCACATTACCTGATGCCAATACCAGTATGGTTTTACCTAACCTCTACTGTTATCAATCTCAAAATCTTCCAAAAAATTAAAAATATAAACCCAATAAATATCGAAATTATCTGTACCGCCGGTCCCCGTCATGGATTATCATTTAGCGCATTCATCCCATTCAGATCAAACAACATAACCCATATCAGAGATCAGTCGCCCATATGACTTAACTTCCCATACTATCCATATTTGACAACGTCATCACCTATTTCCATCCCAACGATCTCCCAGAGTTTTCTCCCAGCGATCCCCACTGATGCAGTGCTAGAGTCGACAAGTCCCATGTTACCAAAGAGAACATCGCATCGCCAAACACCGCCCAGATATCCACCGACTCGAAATGACATCCCATTCGTTAAAGATAGTATCGTCCAAACTCCACTAATGAAAATTAAACCAACTATCATGCACGAAACTTACTGTAACTCGACGTCATCTCGAACCGACGCTCTCCCAACAGTTGTCAAACCGGTGCTGTACTAGTGCGACCAGATGTTAAATTTAAATACAACACCGCTCCAACAATGCCGAGACATCAGCAGTCCGAAAGTAAATCCTTTCATTAGTTTGGTGTTAGTTGTTAAATCAATACATTAAATGTCTTTTAACTCAGTAAATAAATAAATAATTCTACATATTAAACGATATTAGTTCTGTAAACAAACATCAATCATTGTCATGCAAATATATAAGTTATAAACACTGAACTAAAATATTAATGTAAAGTTCCCATTAATTGATAATATTAAACTACATTCAACTAATGTTTCCTAAAAAATCTCTAACTGTTGTTTTCCCAAATCATGTATATCCATTATCTATTTAATAACTATAGCAATACAATAGTGAAATAATAATACAATTAGTCAACAACACAATGACATAAATAATCAATAACCGATATATTACCTTTGAAAACTCATTATTATGGAATTAATGTATAACTTGTAATTATATGATTAATTACCAAAAACAATAAATAACATTGTAATATCTTATAATAAAACAACAAATTCTTTTAATTCAATCAATAATCATAATTCTATGAAATTATTTCTTCTAATTTCCACTTGATTAAATTTAATGCTGAAATATAAAATTAGACTTCATTAATTGAAATGTAACATTCTTTCCTGTCTATATGATTCAATTAGTTATATTTACTTTACAAATCAATCAATCAATCAATTAATCAAGTAATTATGTTAGTAAATAATCAGTTGATTGAAATATTAGTCTCGCCATAGGGGATGGACTCCCTGTGGTCAGATTAGTGTCCTAAACCTGCGATTGGCCTAGTAAGCCGGCAGGGGATCTTCATACTGCTCGTAGAAAAACTAAGAAGTATAAACGGACAGACCCACACGGATATCGACCCGGCAATGTTAATGGACTACGAGATAGACCAGCGACTCAAAAAATAGGCACAATGAACGACTGTGGTTTCAATAGTAAAGAAGAAGAGCTCATATAAACAATGGAAGAGAGGAAAATTGGACTGATGGGAATAGCTGACACCAGAACAAAGGGGAAAGGATGCAAGGAGCTTCACCGCAGTTACACGTTTGTTTACTCTGGAGTAGAACAGCAAGAAAGGGCAAGAAACGGTGTTGGAATAGTCATCGAACCACGGCTAGCAAGAGGAATACTAGAAATAAAATATATATAAGAAAGAATCATAACAGTGAGAATAAAAGAACAAACAACTACAACATATGTACAAATATACGCACCATGTAATGCAAACAATAATGAGCAAGAATGCGAGGACGTCTACGAAGACATACATGACGTGCTAAATAAAAGAGATAAGCAGGACAACATCATAGTTATGGGAGACTTCAATGCAAGACTAGGACACAACAGAGTGGGCATAGAAAAACATCTGGGAGCATTTGGAGATCAGCAAAATGAAAGGAATGATAACGGAAGTAGACTATTAGAGCTTTGCAGCCAACACGACCTCTATATAACAAACACATTCTATAAACATAAGGATTCACAAGTATACACCTGGTATAAATAGAACGATCTAGATACTAAAAGCCAAATTGATTTTATATTAACAAGAAACAACACAAAGAGAAATATATTAGATGCAAGGGCAGTGTCCAACTTCAGTATAAACACAGATCATAACGCAGTCGTTGCCACAATAAGAACCATCAGAAGAAGTAAACAAAGAGCAGGAAAATACGTGCCATGCGAATCAGTAAACTTAAAAAACCTTAAAGACGAGGCAGTAAGGGAAAATTATGAGAAAGAACTAACTGAAATCTGTGAAAAATTACCTACAGAAAGAAAAACAGTGGAAGAAGAATGGGAGATGTTCAAATCAAGCATTTTAAATACTGCAAAAATAACACGTGGAACCAAGAAAAAACGCAAGACATGGATAAAGAAAATAACAAGTTGGTGGAACGCAGAAGTAAAGGAAGCGGTAAAGGCCAAAAAGGAAAAATATAAAAAGTGGGTGGAAAGCAAACAGGAATGTGATTACCTAGAATATAGAATATCGAGAAGACATGTGAAAAGAATAGTAAAGAGGGAAAAACAAAAAGACTGGGATGAGTATGGAGAAAACCTAAATAAAAACTACAAGGAGGAAACTAGAAACTTCTATAAAAAGATAGGTGCAATGCGAACCAGAGGAGAACCTTTTGACCCAACTGAAATAATTAACAGCGAAAATGGAGAACCAATAAGTGAAAAATAACAAATCCTAATAAGATGGAAGCAGTATTTCGAACAACTTCTCAACATCCCATCAGATGTCACAGGAATTCAAGAGACCTATACAGATGTCACTGAAGAACTCGAACCAGACATACTAAAAGAAGAAATTATAGAAGCCATCAGATTAGCCCCATTGAACAAATCTTCGGGACAGGATGAAATACCAAATGAACTAATTAAAGCAGCAAAAGAAGTAGGAACAGTTTGGCTACATAGACAATTCAACCATGTTTGGGTAGAACAACAGACACCACGAGACTGGGGAAACGCCATAATTATTCCAATTTGGAAAAACAAAGGCAGCAAAAGAGACTGCACACAATACAGAGGCATTTCACTGTTGAGTCATACTGGGAAAATATTTTGCAAAATTCTAGAAACAAGATTACGAACTACCTTAGAACCCCAGCTAAGCGAAACACAGCTTGGATTTAGGAAAAACAAAGGATGCACAGATGCCAATTTTTTCTTAGACAACTTATAGAAAAATCAATCGAATTCAATGAATACTTAGCCTTTGTCGACCAAGAAAAGGCATTCGATAGAGTAGATAGAAACAAGCTGTTGGAAATCCTTAAACAATATGGAGTGAATACACATCTAACAAACCTATGTAGAGGTTTATACAACAACAGTGAATGCATAGTGAGAGCAACTGGAGGACACTTAGAACCCTTCACCATAAAATCTGGAGTACGACAAGGTTGTGTCCTGTCCCCTCTCTTGTTCATAACATATATAGACACCATATGTAAAGAAACCAGCCAAGAAGAGACAGCAAGAATACCGCTTGACGAGAACACAGAAGAAGAACTATCTGCAAATCTAACCATTAGAGAACTCCTGTTTGCAGATGACCAAGCACTAATAGCAAAATCAGAAGCTGAATTACAAGACCACATGAATAGTCTAAACGAAATGTGTAGGGAACAACATGAAAATTAGCACAAGCAAAACAGAGGTAATGACTATATCTAAAGAAGAACAAACCACAACAATTCACCTAAACGAACATCCCTTGAAACAAGTAAAGAGTTTAAAGTACCTAGGAAGTATAATATCATCAAATGGCAGATCAGAAGACGAGATCGAAAATAGGTGCAATAAGGCAAATCAACTCATTGGACAAATGGCACCAATACTAAAGAACAAACATGTATCAATAACTACTAAGAAAGCACTTTACAACACAATATTCCTGCCAACTCTATGCTACCAATGCCAAACTTGGACAATGACAGAAAAAGAGAAAAGAAAAATCACAACAACAGAAATGATGTTCCTGAGAAGAATACTCAATGTATCAAGAAGGGATAAGATCAGAAATGAAGAAATCAGGACTAAATTGGGGGGGTTAAAGCAGCAATTTTATCGGAAAGCAGCAAGTCAAATGGTTTTGCAATGCAAGTAGGTTATCAGTCAACAGCATACCACAACAAGCAATGATGTACAGACCAGATGGAATCAGAGGAAGAGGCCGACCATGTAAACGTTGGACGGAGGGAAAAGAAGATTCCATGGGAATATCGATATATGAAGCCCATAATCGGGCACTATCACGAAGTTTATACTTCACCTCGACACCGCAGGGTATAAGAGGAACTTGATGAGATGAGATGAGATGAGATTAAATATTAGTTTGAACACAGAATGAATCATGCATGCAACAACTGCAAAGCATTAATATCTATGAATACTATATGATATCACTTCTAAGTGCTGAATTCTATGGCAGCGAATTCTGTAGCCGAGCATAATGCGTACCCTTCATACGTCTAATAAAATCTTTCCTCGTTCCACCAACAGACATTCGATGACCGAGTTATAGTCTCCAACAGTCATAAGTAACATCTTAGCCTCCACTTTTATCTCTTGGTGCAATTTTGACTGCTATCTTACAGCCATGTCCAAATCACTATATTAATACTATGAAAGTGATGTCTCTATCTTGTTACCTACATTAGTGCCTGCTAACATCATTCACTCTCTCTGGCTTTAACCTACTAGCATCATCAACTTCGTTAACGAATCAGACCAATAGGAACGTCTTTCCAAACTTCCCACTGGTATGATCAAATTCTTTGCAAATCTTCTATCAACAAACTGTATTCATGCTGACTTACTCATTGCTTTCCTTCTTATCCTGCAGAGATTGTTGTACCGTTCTATGATGTGGATAGTAATACTGTATCATCAGCATATCGAATCTCTGGTATTTAATTACCACCGATATTTAGGTCATCATATTGCACCCTAGTTATTTCATCTCTGACATTTCTTATTAACTTTTCGGCATTCAGGTTAAATAAAAAGGGAGATAGCACACAGATCTGACGGACTCCTTGCTTGATGCCAAACCAATCTGATGTCTCGCCATCTATTCTAACCGCTGCTTGGTGGTCTAGATTAGAGCATTTTATGAGTTGTACTGCATGTGATAGAAAGCCCTTATTCCTTATAATTTCCCAAAGCTTCTGATGTTGTACACAGTAAAATGCCTTTGAATAATCCACAAAACATGAGAATAGGTTTACATCAAATTCTCTGCACTTCTCTATTATTAAACGCATGTTGAGTATGTGATCTCCTGTTCTCTACCTTGTCTAAATCCAGCTTGAACCACGTTAATCTCGTCTTCCATTTTTTTTACGAAGTCTTCCCATTATGATTTTTAATAGAATTTTACTTGCATGACTGATCAGGGCAACAGTTCTATAGTTGGTGCATAATTTCATGTTGCTCTGTTTTTAAATTGGAATGAGGATAGTTCTCTTCCAATCTTTTGGCCATATACCATATGTACATATCTTTTTACATAATGCGTGATAGATTTGTATGCTTTCTTCTCCTCCCGCTTTAATTAGTTCAGCTGGTATCTCAACACATCCTGGTGATGTACCATTCTTCAGGTTCTTTATTGGCCATGAAATGTCATCTAATGAAGGGTCAGGTTCTGTCTCTGCTGTCATTGGTTCATGTATATCATTCACATTCTCACAGTTATTCATATCATACATTCCGCTGCAGTATTCCTGTCATCTTTCTAGAATTTGTCTAGATTCTGTTAAGGTATTTCCCAACTTGTCACAGATAACATTTAATTGAGGTTGAACATTTCTTTTCAATAACTTAATTTCTTTGAACTTTTCGTAATCTCTTCCATTCTTATGATATTGCTCTATTTTAATACAACAATCTTGTATATGTTGTGTTTTGTCATTTTTTGTGTTCTTTCTTATGTCTCGTCTTAAAGATTTATACTCCATCCTATTGTTATCGGTTTCTCCTTTCCGTTTCAATTCCCTTCGTTGTTTTATTAATTCTAACGTGCATGGTGTAATCCATGGCCTATGTTGCTTAGTCCTGGTCGGAATTAAATCTTTGGCTGCTGTTATCAAGATATCTCTAGCTTGTACTGCTAGTTCATCAGGTGTCATGTCCTCTTGTACAGACATCAAGACCTCAAAACGATTCCTCACTTCCACGTTGTAAACTTCTTTTGTAAAATGTCCCTTGCCTCTCCAGCGATGTTCACTAATTCCTAAAATTTGAATATTTAACCTCTCAATCTCATCACATACAACTTTAAGCTTTCCCTCATACAGACTTCTCACATTCCACGTTCCTATTCTCAATATGTTTCTTAGTCTGAGACAAGGGAACATTAAGCTTTCCCTCATACAGACTTCTCACATTCCACGTTCCTATACTTAATCTGTTTATTAGTCTGAGACAGGGGATTTCCTTGGTAACACAGTCGGGATTAACTCCGTCACCACGATTACTAGCGCTGGCCACTCTTCCCCAGTGTTATCTGATCTGCCAGGCCTGGGGGTCTCGTCACCAGATCTCTTTCTTATAATGTTTTCTTTCATGGTTGTTATGGTTTCTTGGTAAGTTTTACAGAAGGTAGTTTGCCATTGCTTTCCTTCTGGGCAGAGACTGTACTAGTCGGTGGCCATAGCCATTGTCTCTACTGATGAGATCATCTGCCTATCGCAGCAGAGTGCAGACCATAACCAACAACAATCTGTCGGCTGCTCTCACACTCCATCCACCACCTGCTTCCATGGCTTCACGTAACCCTGATCGGGGGGCTAAACGGGTACTCCACCTTGCCCAAGGGTGTCCCGTAGACTAATGGAGGAAAGGAGACGTCTTACATCTCCTTTGATAGGAGATACCCTTCCCCCCCCCCCCCGCTAACCGGAAATATCAGTTAGTTAGGCATAATGTAAATAACCTGATGACAAATGATGAAAACACCGTGGACAGATATAAAGAGTAATGGAGACATCTTGAAAGAAGTTAACTCACAAAGAGAACTAATTACTAACATCAGAAGAGGGCAGTCCACATTCTGTGGGTATGTCACGCGAAGGAGTAAGCAGAAATATGTCGTCACAAAGGGAAGAGTGAGGGGAAAGAGACACAGGGGGAGACCAAGAGTGAAGTTATTGAACGTTGGTAGTAGAAATGATTCGCGGCACAAGAGACAGAAGGCTAGGACAGACATGATTACCGTCGCCACACAGCTTTGACTATAAGAAAAAGAAAACGTTAATATATGTTGAGACGAGGTGCTCGATACGCAGCAAAACTAGCTAATTCTGCTAAGGTTATACGGTCTTGTTTCTCCCAAAATAAGACCGGGTCTTTTATTAAGGTTAGCTTAAAAAAATGCACTAGAGATTATTATCGGGGGATACCTTATATTTCTTTTCCAGATACGAACATCTGCATTTATTCATGTACAACATTCTACATTTATTTAAATACAGTCATGTCATCATCTTCTGGAAAATTGTCATAACTCTCCATATCAAGTGCGCACCAGTGGCGTCTGTACTCCGACTGGCCATTCGGCAACAAGTCTCTCATTTTAGCTGACGAATTTAACTAGGGCTTAATTTAGGGGTAGATCATATTTAAAAGCATCCCGAAAATCGTGCTTGGACATATTATAGGGGTAGGTCTATAAGTTTCTGCATCAATTGACAGTTGGTTTTTTTTTTTTTTTTTTTTTTTTTTAAAAGAGTTATCTCGCTGTGATTCTTTATGTTTCGCGGTATTAAACAGTAAATTGTCATGTATCATATGGGTATAGACACATTAAAAATAAAGATGTTGGGTCTACAGTACTGCACACGCGGAGCCCATAAGCAATCACTGCCCAGCAGTAATTCCAAATCCAATTCTTGAGAAGAATGGTCCCGTTCAACCATCGACTTATCCATTTGGTTATAGTAGGGGCCCTTATGGTGTATCTCGTACTTGTTCTTTCAAAAATAGAGATGCGTATATCTGCTTCCTTGAAAATGTCTGAATGGCTGTTCATTTCATCTTTTGGGTTGGAGGAAGAATTGTTAAGGAAGACAGTGGAACCTTTGTATTGAATACGAACAGTTTTACCATAGAGATCATGGCAGTAACAAAGGCAATAACGCGAAGGACGAACACGCGTTCATCCATGCATGTTTTCTTAGCAACTCCATGTGTACGCTACGAAAGATCCAAAATGGGCTTAACCAGAAGACAATGACCTGAATGTCTGAGGAAGTCTAGTCTGACCAATATCGGCTTTATTTTTGTGCTAGGGCACGCGCGGGTGTTAGTGGAAATTAATGAGCAGATAATCTTGCTGGCTTGGCTGCTATAGGGGAGAGGACGAGCAATGGATGGACCAGTCTGACATCTATAACGCTCTCAGGGAGAGTAATTAACTTATGGATAATCTGTTGACTGACGAACTAACATTTTGTATAAACAATGTCGTAGAGCTAAAAGAAACTTTCCCAGCTTTGCTATAAAGATTAATTTCGTAGACACATCATTCAATAGGCTGTCAACCCACACTGTATAGCCAATTGTCTAGACAGAACGTTCGTTGTGAAAGGGAATTGTACAAGCAATCATCATAAATCCATCCATTTACAACATGTGATCGGACGCTGTGTGACCGTTTGTCATAGACTGTTGAAGGCTGTTAGCAGCCAATGTACAGTTAACTGTCTAGACCATGGGTGCCAAACCCAATCGCTCAGCGGGCCAAAACTCAAATCACATGTAAGATTGCGGGTCGGACAGAATAAACATTCAATAGGCCGAAAATTAAGCCTTGTTTTTAAACATTAATATAAATTAAAACAGAAAAAAGTTTTAAATCATCATTAGTATACACAATTTCACTCTTATGTCAGTTTGTCAGAGCACGATGTTTGACATATTTTCTTGGCTACAAGTTCGTTTATATGAGAGTAATACTTTTTCTGTCATTGAGATTCTCATGATTGACTGCAAGTGTTCATCAGTAAGAAGACTCCTGTGTAATGTTTTGTTAATCTTCATCACAGAAAACAGCTGCTCACATAGACTTATGCTACCAAACATGCTCAAGGTTCGAGCCGCATGAAGACGAAGCCGGAGCATCTCTTCAAGAATGAAACGTGTGAACTGTACAGGCCGTACAGTGTCGTTCTTTGCCTTTAGTGTCCCATTACACTGCAGCTCTATTAACTCCATCTACAGGGGTTACAGGTGTAGTTTCCACATATATGGCAAATGGATTACGAAACAGCTCGAAATTACTTTTATGTGTTTCAAAGTCACTAAAAGTGCGAACTCGGCGCGAAGTAAGCTAAGTTTTTCCAGCAAAGTGTGCATTGGGAAACACGATAGCGTTGACTTGGTTTAACATTGCCTGGCAACAAGAAAGGTGAGACAGGTTGCATTGCTGCATTTGTGTCTGCCATAAGCGCAGCATCACTTGAAATGCCTTCACTGCATCATGCATATCAGTGTGATGTTAGATGCCTCTTCAATTCTTCTACATTCTGTAGCTTCTGCTTTGCATTCAGACTGTTTAACTTGTCTTGATGTTTAGTCTCGTAGTGCCGTCTCAGATTATATTCTTTGATCACAGCCACATTATCTCCACCAATTAGACACATAGGTTTACCGCGACTATCAGTAAACATATATTCAGCCTCCCAGCGGCTTTGAAAGGCGCTTTTTTCAGAATCAACTTTTCTCTTGGCCATTTTAATGGATAGCTTTGATTTTAAAAGATTGTGCATCTACCGACAGACGCTTGATTGATATCAGGTTAGCCGTAGCGGCAAATGGTGATGTAATATCCGGGCATTATACTACTTTCATTATTTATCCGCCAATCCAAAACGAGCATCTGAACTTTGCTAGGTAACTATAACGACGAACAATAACTCACTACACAACTTTTATTTTCGCTTATTCTGATGAAGCGAGAATGCTCTCAGGTAGCCTATCATTCAGAAGGCTGCTAATTAGGGAATTTGATTTGCACTTTATATCGTGATTATAAAAAAAAATAATTTTGCCTAAAACTCTCTCTTGGGCCGAATATATTTGTACGTCGGTTGAGACCTCTCGGGCCTGATATGATTGTGCGGCGGACCTGATGTGGCCCGCGAGCCTTGAGTTTCTTCTTCTTCTGCGTTCATCCGGATTTTTTTTTTCCGGATGTGACTGCGTTGTGCCTGTTTACAGCAGAGCTGCGTTCTTGCGCCGTTAGGCCGACACATCCGACTTCTGCGGGCATTTGTTGACCGGGTTAACCTTCCCGGGGGTTTCTTAGGACGTTTGAATCTCACTGTTGTGGTGTTATCCCCCATCCTAGCTGGCCCATATAGAAAAGCCAAAGACATCCTGGTCAACCCTCAAGGGAAGGCAGGGGCAGACCATGGGCATTCCCCGCCATCCAAGGAGGCTTCCATACTTGCAGAACCATCACACAGCGCTCTGGTACTGGGCTCACCCAAGGAATCGTCACGTCCTGCACATGGCTGCTTAGCCTCACTTCCGTATATTGGGCATTCCGTTCACCATAGGCTGTTCCTCCGGAAACCAGAAGAATGCAGTCTGCAGATGACATCCACACAGTGAGCTTTCGATTAAGACTTTCCACATAATGGTTTTGCTATCCAAGCAATATTCCATTTCGTGCCACTAGGACACTTTTTCCACCTTTTATGAAGAACACACAGTGAGCTTTCGATTCAGACTTTTCACGTAATGGATTTGCTATCCAAGCAATATTCCATTTCGTGTCACTAGGACACTTTTTCCACCTTTTACGAAGCCCACACAGTGAGCTTTTGATTTGGACTTTCCACGTAATGGATTTGCTATCCAAGCAATATTCCATTTCATGCCTCAGGGACGCTTTTGTAACCGACATACCTGTGGTATGAAGTGTGGCAGTCTAAATACATCTGCCTGCACCTTTAGATGTCAACCTGAATGTAGTTAAAGTAAGCTGTAGTCAACTTGAGCTTGCTGATATCCCCATAGATCCTATCTTTAGTTTATTGAACAAGTGGTGTTTCAGCTTGTTATGTCCTATCCGATTCCCATTTGGTTCTATAAGTGCTTTTTATAAACCTTTTTGCCTCATTATAGGTTATGTCTATGTCAGGCTGTGGTAATCGTCCACCCTCTTTTGCTAGTCTGTCAGCCTCTTCATTTCCAGGTATACTGCAATGTGATGGGATCCACTGTATTACAACTTTTTTGGATTTCTGGCATAGACCATGGAGTGCTGCTCTTAGGTCAGCTAGTTCTGTGCTGTTTTTGCTCTTCAGTATTGAGACAGCTGACTTTGCATCTGTGAAGATAGCTATTTGCTTCTCTTTATTTTCTTCCATCAAGAGCATTTCTGCTGCAGTTGTCAAAGCCTCTACCTCCGCTTTGAAGTTACTTGAAAATTTTTCCAGTTGCCACTGACTGTGTTTTTATCACTCCATTTTTTAAATTAAGGAGAATTCCTCCTCCTCCATTTTTAATTGAATCTTTGGCTGATCCATCTGTATATGCATGGGTCCAATTGCTGCTTGGGTAATGTTCTTTTATGTAGTTGAGGGTTATTTTTCTTCTTTCGGTTTCATTCTGAGTGTTCTTTTTCTCAATACCAGGAATGTTTTCTATCATCTCAGGCAGTTGCTGCTGTCTCCAAGCTGGGAAGTTGTGTGCATTGTAAATGGGCTTGACTGTTGATATGTTAAGTATGGGATCTGCCCTAATCTTTCGTTTTGCAGTTTCTACAAAGTTGCTACGCTTCAGTCTTCCTTTTCCAAAACCATTAATCCTGTTATACATAGCGTGGTCTGTCAAGAGCCTTGAGTTTGACGCATGTGGTCTAGAAAAGACCCTTACATAGGTTGTCAAAGAGCATTATATGACCAATTATATGACACCCTCTCATCAGATATTGTACTCTCATAGACAGGCCCTTCTTCAGGTTGTAAACGAGATTTTATAAGTAACTTTCGTAGACCATCCCTTGACAGGTCGTTGTCAGGGTCTTAAACCTGGCTCGTTATACCTAACACATGTGAGACAAGTACAAGTACAACGTGATTGGACTTGAGACACAACGACACGAAGTTCAATGGATTTATTTACAAGTCACATGCAATACGATCTAGTTTGGCATGTGATGATCATTACAATACATATACAATGGATCAATACACTTACAGACAACCCACAGCTTTACAGTCTATCTCACAAGATGTACAAGCACTCGACTTTCGGGCACAGAACTACACAAAGCCTTTCTCTACCCACACGTCCTGTCTGGTCCGGGTACCCAAGCTGTCTGTCTGTTTCTCGCAAAGCGCTTGCCCTCTGTGGATTGGCTTCACGAGGACTGCGTGCGTCTTGCTTTGTCCTTGCCTGACCGCTGGCTATCGCGTCAGCCAGCAACCTGCGGGCAGGTAACTAATACTCGCCTGGCGGGCGTAACGATGTTACTGCATCCCGGTTGGGGACTATTCGCCTGGCGGGCGTAACGATGTTCCTGCATCTCGGTTGGAGACATTCGAGATTCTGACACGCTCCCCCGGGGCTTCTTCATGAAAGATCTCATCTTTCATGTATACTCTATATACATACCAGGTTAATATTTTAACCATGTCAGAATCGACCTTTCTGTTGTTATATACATTGGTATAGAAATACATAAGAATACATATATTGGTATAGAAATACATAAGAAATGCAAGTTGTATTTTAAGACATGTGGTGTTCAATCTTTACCACTTGCCAAGTTTTATCCTCTCGATGGATGATCACCTGTGTTGCAATATTGACCCAGTCAGATCGGTAGCACCAGATTCCAAAGCAACTACCTCGCAACCTCTAAAAAAAAAAGTAATAATATGCTCTTTGTAACAAAAAACATCGGGTAAGACTGTAATACGGCTTTATATAAGCCGCATTCAACGCTCGAGCTCCGACCTCATTTGGCCGGGAGCTCTTCCGTCGGTCTACAACGTCGGTAACCCTATACCATGCCCAGTTAATGACTTCTTGGAGTGTTAACAATCTGGCAACACCATGGCTATTTATATACAACACATATTCGAATACATTTCAATTTACCGCCCTTGGTGTAATAATGTAATAACAATTAAATGAAAGGGGCATAATTTCAAAAAATCTTAAATCTAATATATTACAATTATTCTTTTATTTCTCAGCGTCATAGCTTGATATTTTTCCATACTAGCGAAAAAATGTCGATAGTATGAATAAGTTAATCAAGATATGATTCTAAGATTACACTAGTTGAAAAAATATTAATACACAATTCGTGTATTCGAAATTGGCGGTTCATAAATATTTTAGAAGCATCATAGCTTTTTAAGGTTTTGTTTATCGTCTGCTAATTTTGGTCTAAATTTATAAATTATCCGGAAGTACACACGAACAGCTGATGTTGAAAAATTCTATAACACACTTGTTCCGGTCTGATGTAGCAATTCGGAATGTAAAGTGTTCTGATAGTTCATGTGTTCGTTGTTTCGCTGGAAAACTTCTGGATTTCGATTGACTGCAGTGGTGTAAATGTCAAAGTTCAGTTCACTCTTTCATACACGGATTAAAATATCACTGGATATGTTCCATTCGCAGATACCACTGATAAATTGGATAGTTCGCTTGAGGTAAGTTCAGAGCGAATGTGGCACTGTTCTTGTTTCGTAATATATATACAATTAATATTGTTCGCTTTCTACCACACGCTACACAATTATTCAAGACACTTACTACAGTAATAATAAAATAAGAACACTATATATAGTGGGAATGAACCTTATCACATCACATAGTAGACATACACAGCTTTCGTGGGGAAAAAACTTCACTGATGGCTGTGTTGGTCTGAGTGTATTTAACACACTTCACTCAGACATTAGTGCTTACTGGGTCGGCCGGACAACGGGACAAAAGATCGGCAATCGTGTTGGTTCTACCAGCGATATGTCGAACTTCAAGGCTGTAATCTTGAAGCTTAAGAGACCAACGCGCTATCATTTGGTTGGTAGGTACTCCTGAAGTAATAAATTTTAAAGGGCTATTGTCGGACTCCACAATAAAATGACGTCCCATGAGGAATCTGGACAATTTAATTATACCCACCACTAGAGCAAGGGCTTCCAACTGTGGTGTTGACCAAGCGCGTTCTCTTGGTTTCAATTTTCTAGAGACGTAGTATACAGGATGTAGAATGTTATCATGTTCCTGTAACAGAACTGCCGCAATCGCCACGGAGCTCGCGTCTGTGCGTAATCTGAAAGGAATATGTAAATTTGGCAATTTGAGAATGGGATTCTTTAAACTATTCTCAGAAAAATAAGATAACACTTTCTGGAATGCAAATTTTAGGCATTCATTGTTTACAATCTTTTCAGGTTGATCTTTCGTTAGTAGGTTAGTAAATTTTTCAGTCAGTTCAGCAAAATCTGGTATGAATTGTCTATAATAATTTAATAGTCCTAACACACTTCTGACTTGCTTTTTCGTAGTCGGAAGTGAGAGTTTCAGTATTTTGGACACGATGTTATCGTCTATCGTGACAAAGCCATTAGATATTTTGTACCCTAAGAAGGATATTTCCTGATAGGCTATGTCTACTTTCGTAGGCTTTACCGTCAGTCCGTGCTGTCTGATCCGTTCAAATGTCTGATGTAATGTCTTTATGTGGTCTGTCATTGTCTTTGTGTGAACACAAATGTCGTCCATGTAACAGATAATGTTTGGTATGTCCACTAGTAAAAGTCGTGTCATACGTACGTATGTCGCCGGGGCATTGACAAGCCCAAATGGAAGTTTGCACCATTCGTACAGTCCCCAAGGTGTGGCAAATGCTGTCAAATGTCTGCTCTGTTCGTCTACCGTTATCTGCCAGTAACCTTTCGTCATATCTAACTTCGTAAAGAATCTAGAGTCTGTCAGTTCTGTCAGTAGATCTTCAGAGTTGGACATTGGTTCTAGATCTAGAAGTGTTATTTTATTTAATTTTCTTTAGTCGACACAGAGTCTTATCGTGTTGTCCTTTTTGCGTACCATGACCATTGGAGATGAGAAATGTGATTGGGATAGTCTAATTTCTGATAATCTTTATCTATTTTAGCTGCTGAAGTCCATTTTGTAAATATGTCTCGGACTAAGCAGAGGTAGTCAGAGAACCTTTGAGTCGGTTTTGGACTCAACTTGTTGAATTGTTCTCTGTAACCTGCCTCATCTAACATAAAATGTGCCATAATCTTTGATTTTAGATAATGGTAATCTTTTCTGAGGTCTTTGGGGATAGTCTCTATGACTTTCAGAGGCTCCCCTGACAAACTCCTCATATAAATAATATTCCATTCAGAAAATGGGACCTGGTAATGGTCCATTAAGGTTTCAAAATTTTGGGTGAAGGCTGCAATGCAGTCACCTGAGGTATAATTTCTCATACTACCTTGATACTTTTTGTACTGGTTTTCTTTCTCCAGTCTTTCAGCTTTCTTAGACTCTTTGTCTATGGCAGTATCAGTTTCAAGTTGTTTAATTTTTAGTTGTAACTCAAGCTCTTCTCTTTTACTTTGAGCTGAGATCTCTGCCTTCCTCAATTCATTATCTAACTCAGCTTGCTTTGTTTTTGCAGATAGTTCTGCTTCTGCTTGCTTGGCAGCTCTTTCAGACGCTCTTTCGTCGCGTTCGATCGCTTTCTCTCGAAGGTGTTCAGAATACTTAGATTCACTCCACTTTGTCAACTCGTCACCAGTTAACTTCAGCTTTAAACCCATCTCGATGAAGTCGTTTAATGAAGACATGATGGAAAATTTAAATGCAAATAAGTTGTCAGACACACAATTAGTTACACGGTGTTAGTAAAGTGAAAAATTTACAATTGTGTTCAACTTACAATTTGTGCCCAAATTTGCATCCAAAAGTATATAGAAAGAAAAATATACTCAAGTGTACTGGATGCGGTGGAGAACGGTTCAAACCAGGGCTAGGAACTGTAGGGTCGCTAATTCAAAACACAATTGATCTCTACGTGCAAGGGTTTCAGATGGCACAGAAAACCTGCTTTGTTTTTGGAGGAAATAAATTAGCGTCTATCTGATGTGGTGTGTATGGTTGTCACTAAGTTTTGGTTAGGTTTGTATGGCGTTGAGTGTAATTGTAGGTCGTAATGTCGTCAGTCAACAATTTTTTTTTTCAAAACCACAAGTCACTTTCTTTCCGAAACTTTCTGCTTTCCACAACTAACTTCACAAAGACCATCTAACTATATCTCAACACTCTACAACATTGATGACACATCGCGTACATCAAGATGACATTCAGTAAGGACATAGACATCAAGTTTACAAGATGGCGACAAGGTCACAATGGCGACGATTTCACAATGTCGACAAGGTCAAAATGGCGACAAGTTACGCAATCACTGATGTTTTACACGTTTACAAGATCAAACAAATGTATGTACTTTACGTTCACATCTAGCCTCCATATTCACACAATCTAATCTTATATATAAAAAAGGAGCGTATCTCTGTATGTATTTATGTATCTCCGTATGTCCTTTATACGCTCGCGAACGGCCCATCCGATTGAGATGAAATTTTCTACACGCCTTCCTTTCATTCCAGAGATGCCAACTGTCGTAGTTTTTTTTTCTTCTTCCTCCTCCTCCCTCCTCCCTCCTCCCCCTCCCAAAATACGTACGTCCAGGAAATGGTCTTCTACATAGACACTTCTCTCTGAGGTCCGCGATAACATCGGGAACGAGAACTTATATGACTACTTATATAAATTAAATGAGATGCTTCACACCAGGAGCTGGGCGATGTCGGGCCGGGTCAGACAGACAGACAGACAGACAGACAGACAGATAGTCGGTAACGGGAACGGGAACTTATATGACTACTTATATGAATTAAATGAGATGCTCCCCACCAGGGTCTGGGCGAAGCCGGGCAGGGTCAGCTAGTCTTATATATAAAAAAGGATGTGCGTCCGTATCTCTGTCCGTATGTCCTTTATACGCTCGCGAACGGCCCATCCGATTGAGATGAAATTTTCTACACGCCTTCCTTTCAGTCCAGAGATGCCAACTGTCGTAGTTTTTTTTTCTTCTTCCTCCTCCTCCCTCCTCCCTCCTCCCCCTCCCAAAATACGTACGTCCAGGAAATGGTCTTCTACATAGACACTTCTCTCTGAGGTCCGCGATAACATCGGGAACGAGAACTTATATGACTACTTATATAAATTAAATGAGATGCTTCACACAAGGAGCTGGGCGATGTCGGGCCGGGTCAGACAGACAGACAGACAGACAGACAGACAGATAGTCGGTAACGGGAACGGGAACTTATATGACTACTTATATGAATTAAATGAGATGCTCCCCACCAGGGTCTGGGCGAAGCCGGGCAGGGTCAGCTAGTAATATATAAGGATGAGCCTTCACGTTGACATTTAAATGTACATTAAAGCTGGACAAAAGTCCTCACGTTCACAAATCTAGGTTCAAATCTTAATTAATTTAAAGTCGGACGATGCCACCACGTTCACACATGTCAGGGTCTTAAACCTGGCTCGTTATACCTAACACATGTGAGACAAGTACAAGTACAACGTGATTGGACTTGAGACACAACGACACGAAGTTCAATAAATTTATTTACAAGTCACATGCAATACGATCTAGTTTGGCATGTGAATTACAATACATATACAATGCATCAATACACTCACAGACAACCCACAGCTTTACAGTCTATCTCACAAGATGTACAAGCACTCGACTTTCGGGCACAGAACTACACAAAGCCTTTCTCTACCCACACGTCCTGTCTGGTCCGAGTACCCAAGCTGTCTGTCTGTTTCTCGCAAAGCGCTTGCCCTCTGTGGATTGGCTTCACGAGGACTGCGTGCGTCTTGCTTTGTCCTTGCCTGACCGCTGGCTATCGCGTCAGCCAGCAACCTGCGGGCAGGTAACTAATACTCGCCTGGCGGGCGTAACGATGTTACTGCATCCCGGTTGGGGACTATTCGCCTGGCGGGCGTAACGATGTTCCTGCATCTCGGTTGGAGACATTCGAGATTCTGACAGTCGTCAACGGATATTGTATGATCGATTGTCATAGACCCATCTTTTGACATAATGTCAACGAACATTGTTCGAACAATTGTTATAGAATCATCTTTTGACATAATGTCAACGGACATTGTATAACCAATTGCCACAGACATACACAAACACAGGGACATTTATAACATCAGATGGAAGATGTACAACATAGATTAAGAGCAGAATAGGGCAGGCAAAGGCCGCATTACAGAAACTGAAGAGTATCTTGTGCAATAGGTCACTATCACTGAGTGTAAGAAAGTGAGTGCTGAAATGCTATGTAGAACCAGTTTTGCTGTATGGCAGTGAATCTTGGAATGTAAATGAACAAATTAAGAAGAAATTAGAAGCAACAGAGATGTGGTTCCTGAGACGAATGTTGAGAATTCCTTGGACTGCCAGAGTAACTAACGACGACTGCCTGAAACAGGCTAATGAAACTAGAACACTATATACAACAATAAGAAAGAGACAAACAGCTTTATTTGGTCATGTAATGAGAAGAGAGGCATTGGAGAACATCGTGACAACTGGAAAGATAGAGGGGAAGAGAGGCAGAGGCAGACCAAGAGAAATGATGCTGGATGGATTGAGATGGTGGCACGGAGGAATATCAGCAGCAGAGTTGATCCAGAAAACCAAAGACCGAGATCTGTGGAGAGCCATGAACGCCTACGTCAGCTGGCAGGGCACTTGATGATGATGATACACAAACGCCCACTTGGTCAGAATACCCATTCTTGTAATATGAAAATATTGCCTTACAAAAGTCGACAACTTCAGAGATGCTATTAGAGACATCTGTCTTTGACAGTTTATTCAAAAGATTGTTAATGAACATCTTTCAATCGATTTTCTAATTAAAACGCATAACTTGTTGACATGGTAATGACACTTTTGTGCATGCTTAATCCAGATACAGGATCCTTCCATAAACCCGCGAATATTGGTTCAATCAAATCAAATAAAGCATTGGAAGAGGCCAACGTCATTGTCACAGACAGAATGTGGACGATTAACTCTGCTTGAGTGAGATGTTACATTTGTTTAAAGGCTAATTTCCTTTGCTGGAGAAATCTTGGGATAATTAAAATAAGATTAGAAATAAGCTTACAATTATTGATAGGCATTTATAGAGAGGAAATGAAAGAAGTGTAGATCAGAGTACACTGTAGACAATATAACAGTTATAGTTTTGGCATACCGGGATTATGATCCTTCCGCCATTTATGTCCAGATGCATTTAAATGAAAGAACCCAACACACGTTTTAGAGATGTCGTTTATTCAGATCTATTGTTTCTTCTTCCTATAGTTCATGCCGAGTAGCGTTGATGATTATATCTGTCCATAGCCTTCTACTTCGTGTAATGACGATTATTTTTAAACAAACAACTGAAACAAAACATACAAAGTAACAAATAGAGCAGTACAAGTTTAAGTGTCAATTGAAACGAGAAAAGAGTTTTGAGGTGCTACATAGAGCCTGTACTTTTGCATGGATGTGAAACTTGGACAATGAGCAGTCTAGCTGGAAATCATCTGATGGCTGAAGAAATGTGGTTTCTGAGGAGAATGCAAAGAATACCATGCACAGACAGAAAAAACCAATGACCAAGTACTACAGGAAACAAATTAAAATCGTAAATTGATTAGAGAAATTAGACGTAGACAGTCAACATTTTTTGGGCATGTTATGAGAAAAAATGAATTGGAGAATTTGGTGACAACAGGCAAGATCGAAGGGAACAGACCAAGGGGAAGACCGAGAAGTAAATACCTGGATGGCTTGGCCACATGGCATGGTTAAGACAGGAACACTGAGCTGATCCACGACTCTGGTGATCGAGTGAGATGGCGAGTCATGACCGCCCACGTTTTCCGACATGGCACATGATGGATGGATGGATGAGCAGAGAGAGAGGAAGGACATGGATGGAGATATATGGCGTTGCAAAGGATGGGAGGGCTTTGTGTGTGTTGGTTGAGTGCGCGTTCCCCAAAGAGAGATAGCGAGTGGAAAAAGAAGAAGTAGAAGAGCAGAGTGGACACAAACAACAATTGTCGGGACAGAAAAATTTAACTTTGGACGGAGGGAATAGCAGAGTCCATGGGAATATTGATACATGAAGCCTATAATCGGGCACCCTGACGATGTTTATACTTCACCTCGACACAGCAAGGTACAAGAGGAACATGATGAGAAGAAGATGAGATGAGCAGAAACATTTAACTTGGTGAGGTCATTTATATAAGGGGTTATTAATCAGCTTATAACGTTTAGCTGTGTATAGAGAGCGTTGATAAGAAATACTTTCTACATCTCCATGCGTTCATTAAGAGTTATTTAAAAGCCAGACATGACACCACGCGCTAACTCTATAGACCATGTCTCGCCATCCTGCTTGAAAATTTATAATTTAGAATTAAGGTAAAATTATTTCACCACACTGAGTGATAATGTTTCAGGTCCTTAAAAATGTGATATTTTACCTAATATGGCATTCGCTCCATCGTAATAACGGCCAAACTACATCATTATTTAATCTCAACTAGGTGTAACACAAATCTTAAAACAACATCTGCCAACAGACGTGGCGTGTTTTCCATGATGTGTGCAGACATTTGCTTTTTGGCTTTCCTAACACGATAACGGTAAAGACTTGGTATTTCGAAAGCATTTTAAAGATTTAAATATGTTATACGTTGTTAGGAATAGGCCTACACTATTTAAATGTCATAAGAAGAAAAAAAAAACCAACGTTTTACAGGAACGTATAAATAGTTGGTCTCATCTGCCAGTTTGTGAGAATATCGGTCGCAAATATAGACCTTCCTTCGGTTATAACATTTCTTTTTTTTTTTGCATATCATATTTACAGGGCATTGCAGTCAACATTAGCATTTTTCAGCTGCTATTGATGTCTTGGCAAGTTTTACGTTCCGTAGTTTAACATTGCTTACTGAACAACCGGCTCACATACCTTTCCGTAAGAAACCACATCGACACGATCCGCTGACGTATCTCGCCCAGCTGTATGACAAATCACTGAACGTACACTTGACAAGAGATCGCAAACAGCATTAAAATTCTGGGGTTGACAGCGACGTCATGTAAAGGATATGCAACTAACTAATTAACTTCTGTTATGCCCACAGCTACAATTAATTAGGTAAGTGGCAACTATCATTTATGGTTATCGCATGGAGAAAAACGATTTATTTTTAAAAAAATCCGCGCGGTTATGGCCACAGCTACAAATACCTAGGAAAGCTACAACTTAATTTTAGTTACTGAACGTAGAACGGCTGTTTAGATTGAATCTGCGCAGTTGCGACAAGAGCTACAGTTAACTGTATAAATTACAACCATCATTTTGGTTTTAGTATGGGGAAAAGCAGTTTAGATTGAATCCACGCTATTTATACTGATAATCAAACTGTTATGTGCTAAGTTAGGTCTCTGCTTCTGCAAACCTGGATCATTTCATGACGCGCACTGTTTGCATGTTTTCGAAATAAACAAATGGTGATATCCTCATCCCCATCCTAATGTAGTGGATCGACGTCTAGCCTTTTCGTGCCAGGGAGAACTATTTAAAGGCTCAGTGTTTAAGTTCCGCACGTTAAACATCCCTCTACAGTTGGTAATGGAAAGGACCCGATTGAATAACTGGCTTACCAGGGGCGATTTCGAAGTCGGATAGCCTACCTATTAATACATGTTCATAGCACGTGTGATTTTGGTAAACATACATGAAAACCAGCATCTGTGGCTTAAGGAATATTGAGATGTGCAGTTTTATAAGTTCCTAAATAGACCGAGTCCAGAGTTCAACATCAGATGGGGAGCAGACCAGCTGTACTGTGATTTCCATGGCAAGAGATGTAGTAGACCTTTCAGAGAGTAATAACAACATTCTTTTTCTGCTTCTGCTTCTGCTTCTGCTTCTGCTTCTGCTCCTACTTCTGCTGCTCCTGCTGCTGCTTCTACCTCCTCCTACTCCTTATCATGCTACTTCTACCTCCTCCTCCTGCCTTCTCTTCTTACTGTTTCTATCTCCTCCTCCAGCTGCTTCTACCTTCTTCTTCTTCTTCTTCTTCTTCTTCTTCTTCTTCTTCTTCTTCTTCTTCTTCTTCTTCTTCTTATTATTATTATTATTATTATTATTATTCAGCTCCCAGCGCCCCCCCCTCCCTCCCCCATTGAGACATAATCGCTCAACCAAACTATGCCAAGCCTTCAATCTTTTACTATCTCCTGCAGCTTCCTCATGTCCACCCATTATTATTCATTTATGTCTATAATTATCTTCTCCATGCGTTGTTAAGTCTACCGCTATTTCGTTGGCCGTGTGGATCCAAGAAAAGAGAAGGCACGGGTAAATTATTCTCAGGTGTTCTCTGTGTGTCTCCTATCCAGCACCAGCATCTTTACTTCACCTGTTGGTTCACTAGGAATTATTTACTTCTCCCCATTAGTAGTTATCTCATACCATTTAATTCAGGCACCAATTATTGAATGTTTGCAGTTTATTTGTAACTATTTTAATTGTTCTCCATGACAAATTACCAACCACTGAACTAATATTGCCTAGTAAATTTCAAACAGCGAGTAAATCCTGGGGTTGATTGCAACGTCCGCGAAAAGACGTGCAGCTAACTTTAACTTAAGACTGTTCGCCGATGCCACGGCTTTCGTGCACTGTGTTGAGAATTGTCTTGTGTGTTTTGTAGGAGGAGACTAACCACTTATGGATATATATATATATATACGCCCCCACCCCTCCCCCCACCCCACACCAGATTCAAGACAAATTTACAAGGCATATTAAAACTTTATAGCAATAATTGTTATGTCTACATTCCCTACCACCTTGATTCCAGAAACAGCTTTCGTTTAAAATTAATGACTCATTTGAACAATGTCGATATTTTATTTCAACAGGAACAGACGATTCATTTTAATCAATTAGCAATTAGTTACTGTGGTATATGACATTCAGCCAACAGTTACATCCATGCTGACATCTTGTAATTATTATTAATTAGGCAAGCGTAGTTATTTGCTGGGATTTATTTCTGGGTCTTTTGTTACATTATGATTTATAAGCAGTTAAAACGGCGCCACTGTTTCAAGAAACTGGATCCATTGATACCATTGATTTGCCATATCTCTCAAATTCTCCGCCATGGCTACTGAGTTATTGGGACAAAAACATTGGCAGAAAACACATACGAGCAATGCTAATCACATAAGAGGTTAAAGTTTAAAGTTTATACAAAACATGAATGCGCAATTCTAATAAGAAAGAAGGTGAACGTTTACAAAATAAAATAATAAAAACAATAAAATAAATAAAAGAGTAGAAGAAAGAAAATGTATGCAGATGGTGATAAATTATTCGGAATTCTTCCCCATTTTCCCACATTGAAGAGTAAGCTCTAGGCTAACTTAAGCCAAACCGTCCTATCTTTTGCTACCTTCTCCAATTTTCTCCGCATATTATTTACCTCTATTTGTAATTTTCTGCTCCGTGTTTTTTTAAATTTTTTTGGTGTCCCCCTTATTTCGTTTGCACTGTGGATTAAGGAGAAAGGACTTTCTACATGCACTATTATCTAAATTTTCTCCGTGTGTTTCCTATTTATTGCTAGGGTCTTTTCATCACCTATTGGTTCCTTGAGATCAAAAAGTTACTTCCCTAAGCTCTGCCTTAGTGAATTTTCAAGTATTTTAGCCATCCTATTTTAATATTAGCAATTAATGAGTAAATAGTTTGTTTAAAAAAATTAGTCTAGCACCTTATGTTCCATGTGCCCAAGGCGCGTGAATCGGCCCTTTACTTACCAACTTACGCGTTAACTGTTCTTAGACTCCTTCCATTTTTTTCTGCTCGCTTCATCAGTACAGATTTAATGTTAAGATTTAAATACTGTTGAATTTGTTTTCACTCCAACAAATTTCACACTGCTATGAAAGCTCCGATTGCCTTTGCTATTTTAATATTTCAATCTGTATCTACCGCTTTCCCTACATTGTCTAATAGGAGTACTTTATCTAACGTATTTTATTTGTTATACACCAGTGACCTTGTTAGACGATCGCCCTGCTGGGATGAAAGGGGTAATTTTCTCGTCCTGATGGCGTTATATACAGACGCCATGGTGCTCTATTGTGACAATGAACACAGCACCACTACAGATTATGTAATGCAGCGAGCAGAACACATATTAATGTCATGCACATAGATATTACTTCACACAATAACACAGTCAAAATCTCCACAGTGTTGTTTGAGAAAACATTAACATAGCAGTTAGCAAACACCTACAGACTACCTACCTGATGACGGAAGAAAGCTACCTCGTCTTTGTTGGTGTAACATGTGACAGGAGACATTCATGGGGACTACAAATCGAAAATAAGGTACGGGAGGGCGAAGAAAAAGTCACCAACGCTAAGCAGATACCACAGATACCGAGGGCTGTTTAACTACAGTTATTATTCTATAGCCGGCTTCCTGGCCTAGAGGTTAGCGACTTTTCTCCGTAATCTCGTATACTCTCGTAAGTAACGTGACGACGGTGAGAAACAGCAGTGGTTCGAATCGCGTCGGTAACTTACGGGGTATGTGAGCCGGCCACGAAGAAAGCAATGGCAAATTACTGAGCGTAATCTTGCCAAGAAATCAACAATCAGCTGAAAGATGCTGATGTTGACAGCAATGTCCTGTAAAGGATATGCAAACAATTTATTATTCTATAGGCGGAACAACACAAAGAAAGTATTATCCAAATAGATAAGTACAATAAAGTGCTATGTTTAACGCATTGCAAATTGTACTACTGTGTTTCGCCGAAAATAAGATATACCCTTATAATAAGCCTATTAACGATTTTTCAGGATGCTTTTAATATAAGACCTACCGCTAAAATAAGCCCTAGTTAAGATCGTCAGCTAGAATGAGGGACTTGTTGCCGAATGGCCAGTCGGAGTACAGACTCCACTGGTTATGACGATGTTCCAGAAGAAGATGACAGGACTGTATTTGAATAAATGTAGAAATGTGTACACGAATAAATATAGAAAAATATAAAAATATAGAACATAAAATCTATGAGACATCCCCGCAAAAGAAGCCCTGGTGGATGTTTTAAAGGTAACATTAATATAAGACCCGATCTTATTTTCGGGGAAACATGTTTCTTCAATTCAATGTGTTCCAAAGCAGTTTCTTGCTATATGTCTGTGATGCGATGGTGTCATCTCATCTTCTAAGCCTGAAAGGACGGAGAAGTAGATGTCCTTTATTTGCCTCATTCACCGAGACGACGAAAGCAGGCTTTGAGCCCCGTCCAACGGCGCTAATGAACTCATAAGAGCCGTTTCCTATCGCTACTCTAACGCACCCGCTACATGTGACTTCACTTTACTGGAGACACATCTACTAACCGCCGGGCGATGAACCCCCACGATTATTAGGACTAATACCAATATAATTGTGCCTGGTACACATAGGTTAGATCGCTGACCTACTTATTGCTTCACTGTTTTAAGGCTGGTTCTTTGTAAGCTTCTCTCATAAATCTACTTCAGTATATAGATCATCATCACTAGCCTTGCAGTAATGAAAACGTCTACGTATCATCACATATATCTATTCTTGGTGATGTGGATCAGTTATATTATTGATGACATTCCCCCATGCCACAAACTTAGATCACCCAGTATGACTTCTCTCGGTCTGTCTCTGTTACTTCTACGGCCGATCTGTTCAGCAATCACGATGTTTTCCAGTGCCGCTCTTCTCATTATTTGGCCAACGAATATTGTCTCTTTCTAAAAAATGTATATAATGTTCTACCTTTATTAACGTTTTCCAGACAATTGCTGTTAGCTACTCTAGCAGTATAAGATATTCGCAGCATTCGTCTCAGAAACCATATTTCCGTTGGTTCCAAACCATTCCAAAATTTTTCAGAAAGACCTTTATCTGGAATGAATACGCCGGGCAAAAGAAATTGAGAAAGATCTAAAACATATGGGGACGAAAAGTAAAAACATAAATTAATTATATAGGGAGGACTTGGACGAAGCAACATGGTAGAGGATATGATGATTTGGAGTGAGTTCATGTCACAATGGCGGATAACGGGTAAAAAAACAGTAGAGACTAAAGTTGCCCTCGTTGTTAATTAATCTGTCAATTCAAGGCATTTGCAACATTCGTCTCCAATAGCACATTACCATAGCTTTCAAGCTCTTCCTAATGTGTTTGTTCATGGTACAAAATTCACAGCATAAATTAAAACAGGGTATTGATACCAGTTTATAATATAAAGAGAGCATTAGATGAACAGGCACACATACAAATAGATGTTATGATAAACATAGATATAGAAAACACCCACGAAACATCACTAAGAAAATATGAACCTTATTCATTTTTGGGGGCAAAGAAAGAAACCATATAGTGAAAAATTGGGGTGATGGCAGAGAGTAATTGCCCTTATCCTCCCTGATCAAATATGGCCTCTCTGAAGGCATAGGAACGGTGGTTTACAATTCATTAAGCAAAGCAAAAATTTCTCGTCCAGAGTAGTCTCCCTTTGAAATGACTTCCTGTAATTATACTTGACTTTTAGATACTACAATGCGGTTCTCAAAATCTTTTATGCAACGTCGCTCCTGCTTGCACTTTGTTGTCCATACATTTCTTGAAGCACTAAAATCAATGGGCATTGATATTTTACCCAGCACTCTTTGAGAGCAGGTAGCCTTGATAGACCAGTGGCTAGCATGCTTGTCATCCGATCTAGTGGTCATGTGTTCGAATATCCATTTAAAAAAGTAACTTGGGCTAACTCCCCAGCCTAAAATTGGTACCAGGAAATGAGAAGTAAAGGTGGTCGAAGAGCGATATTAACCAGATAACCCATAGAGTCCCGACTCTTCTATAAAAAATATCCCTGATTTAGTGGTCAAATTCATCACCACCGATCATATGACACATTGTAATGTTTTGAACATAACGAAGAATATACGGCATGGATTTCTATTAAATAAGAAAATAATGGTACACCTACCAATCGGATTATGGATCTGAAGTCAAACCTTTTCGGGCAAGGGCGAAAATCTAGGAGGATAAATCCATCATGCAGCAGGTTCTTTGCAGAGCGACGCTCTCATCAATGATCGCCAAGAAAGCCGCTCGATCTCTTGCCATGTCTCCCTCCTCATGCACCGAGGTAGGAGGATCCACGTTCACGGACAAATCCCTTGACATTTGGAAATCAAAAAACTGCTGGCCGATCAGACCGCTGCCCTGTAACATTTCAACATAGAAAAACTCATCCACACAAATTGTTTATATAATTGTGTGGTTCTGGCAGGCAGTTTGTTTGCGTTCATTAGCTTTGAACTAAAGCGTAGTTCATACACGTGCTACTATTCTAGTGAACTAAACTTATCTTTGCGTGTGTATTAGCTTTCTTTATTTCCAGTGTCCCTCGCCCTCAGGCGCACCCAAATGGATCCTTGCCAGTAATACGGAGTTCGTGCACTCTGTTGAGGTTCTCAGTGTGCTATTTAAGGGAGAAAGAAGACTGGGACCTCTATGGAGATATCCGGGTGTAATGAAAGTCACCCTGTATACACCAAGCAACCTAAGCTGATTATGAATAAATCTGTGCAAAGTCATTAATGTTCTAAACATAGTACACTATGATTATTTTTGTCACCGAGATTGTCTCCCTGACTCCAGGGACAAATATCTGTATTAACACAGAGATTACGGGCTTGAGAATGTAAAACTCTAGACTTTTAACATAGCAAGTCTATACAAACAAATTATTCTACAGATAAAACAGACGTAATAGTAAGAAAAGCCAGTAAATGTAGAATAGGATTATACGTTTTAAAATCAAATGTCTACTGATAGAACGGAGTCATCAACCAAAAGCTTTACACTGTGGAAAGAAATCAGCACTTTTAATTTTTAAAAAAAATATATATATAAAAAAAAAATAAAAGAAATTCACACTCGTAGAAAGGAGTCAGTACTTTCAAATGGAAAGACTTGTTACATGTTGAAGCGAGCCATCAATTTCCAGGATGTTGATATCTGAATTGTGACCTGAGCTAGCGAAGTGGCTAGCAAACTTCTCTGCCGGCCTCATAGTTATGTGTTCGATTCCCTTTCGAGGCGGGGCTTTTTCATTGACTTGAGCTCCTCGGTCGACCCAGCCTAAAATAGGAACCGGGTGTCGTGTGTGTAAAGAATGAATGTCGTAGTAGTTATTTGCTCTTCTTTACCACTTTAGTGTCGTCCCTGGAGTGAGGGGAATCAACACCCACATTTCTTTTATTTCAATATCACTATCCTGGAGATATCCAGCAGACTCCGTCCACAACACTCCCTCAATCTGAAGACACCTTCTTCTCACTCTTACTCACCCCTGGATCATGCCCCCTCTCATTCTTCCCCAACATAACATACTTGACAACTCTTGCTTCAACAAATAAAAACAAGAAATTTATTAAAGCAAAGAGTATATGTAGGAGAAGTGTGTGTGTATATATAAAGTGTAGAATGTGTGACGTGTACGCTAAAGTGTCTGTAGACTCAGATCAGTGTTCAGGAGTATAGTCATTCACATCACTGTGCTGAGAACACACTAGCACCATTCAGTCCAGACAAGCAACCTCACCAAGGTTATGCTCCTCCGGTCACGTGAAGACTTCCTCCGTTGTCTCTTGAACCACTAGGATGCTTGGACACCCATGACAAACACTGTCTAATGAGAGTCTTCAATCTGTTTTACACTATGAATTTCCTCTGGTATTTAACCGAATGCTAATTAGAAAATTCTAACGTCTGTCCTCATGCAGACATCATGCAGACAAGGTGAACTGGTGCCATTCCTCAAACCAAGTGGTTTCACCGTAATCTTGGTAGGCACTCAAAGTGTTGGTCCCAATAATCAATGTTAATTGGACGCTATTAAGAGACTGGTAGCTCTCAGGAATTTCTCCTAAGTAGTCAGTCTCCCCAATGTTTAACATCATACAGGATGAATCTAAATGTATCTCCTGTACATGCATAAGCCACATGCTCATGTAGCTTGGATAATGGATTTCTCCAAATTATCACATACAACAAATCAGACAACCAAGTGGTGAATGAAAGAAGAAAATAGTTCTCAGTGAAATCATAAAGCTAGAACTGGAACATTAAGTACAAAGAAAATCCACTAGTGTAAAGTTTTGGAGAATATGCAGAACAAGAAACTACACAAGCCTTCAGACTAGCAGACAAACTAATCAGAGTAATGGTATTACCTGGGTTATAGCTAGGAAATCCTGTCATACGACATTGTATCGAAGTAACAAAACGAGAGGGTAATCTCTCACCAGAAATTAAAATTCCGGCTTCCCTGGTACGCTATTGTGAATGCGTCTGAGGATTGTTGTCCCTGCTCATAGTTTTATTCTCTTCATCCCTGGCTAGTTTCCACGTTAGCTAATTACTATGTCCACGTTCCTGTTAGCTCCACCTATTTTTCATGTAGGACGATTTACCCCGATGGATTAAGTGCCAAATTCTTTTCACCCCTTCTCCTTTCCTGTGAAGGGTAGTTTCATCTGTCAATCAAATTGACCGATGTTCCGCCACGTGTCTGAAACAATGCTTTGGCCCATGCAACAGACGTTGCGTCATACCTACATTCCAATCTGCTGGTGCCTCCTCACTTTCCCAGGAATTAACAAGCTTTATCTCCTGGGTTGCGACGAGGTGTAAGGCCTGCATTATATTGCCGTCTTTGGATCACACGATTTTCCCCTGAGTAGCATCGCCATGTATTATTTCAGACGGGTCTGGCTGACCCTCTTATCTCCCATTCTGCCGTGGCTGGTTTACACGTTAGGTCATGTTAACCGTAAGGTGTTAGGTGTCAGTCCCTATTCCAACCGCAAGATTGTAAACTAACACGCCAATCTCAACTGACTGGCTCCGCGATGTATCAACGTCGTCCCCAGCCTAGATTTCTCACTTTGTCTTTCTCTTCCCTTGTACTGAAAACAATGAGTTTTCAACCTTTGATAGTGCCCGCCGACTGGTGCCGTGGTGTCTGGGTTTTACGTTTGATCTGGACATCAAAGCTTTCTCAGACCTAGCATTACAGAAATGATGGGGCGTGCGTGGTCAAAATGTATTTTCCTCTTGTTTTCAATCTTATTGCATTTCTATCATTTTCTGGTGGACGTTTATGCTTTTAAAGAATGATAGAAAATTATTGTGGGCTCTTTAATTCCTTTTTAACTTGTGTCATTCGGATGCTGCCGGGGCTGTCCCGTCACATAGCTCCCCAATTTAAGTAGGTTCATTAATGAAGCCTATAACAGAGCCTCGGCAGCATTCAAGAATGTATCTAAGTTCTCTCCCTTCTCGAACTGCCTCCAAGTCTGGGTTCCCAATATTCTTGGTGGCAGTGGGATGTTCTATGAGTCAAAAGAAATATCCCATGTCCATCCTCCCAGGATAAATCTTGCAAATCTTTGCTCCTGGTGTTGTGTCGGATTTCCGGGCTATTGCTCGGTAATGTCCTGTCCTCTGGAGGTTTTACTTTTTCCCAGCCGGGAAATTGCAAAATGTATAACAAGATTCTCCTGCGCCGCAGAGAGACTGCTATTGTCCACTCAATTTATGGCCCTTGTCCTATAAGCAGAGGAAGTGCCATCAGTGTTTTCTTAAAAGAATTGGTCGCAGTAATGTTGCTCCATTTTCTTTTCCTCCATCGGCCAAAGATCATCATAAAATCCTTTAATCTCCTCCTTTTGGCAGGAAATTTGCTAAACATCATAATTTTATGATGTGCATTCAACTCGTACTTGCCTCTTTCTTGGTAGGGCGTCCGTGTACTCCCTCCTGATTTAAGAGTTTTCTTCCCTCGATAATTCCTTATCCAGGTGAGTTCCTCTTCAACAGAGTTCCATTTTGAATCTGTGTTTGAAAGTATAAGGCTAGTAGAAGTTGTCCAGCTTTGAGAAATAATGTTGTTCCCCAAGAACTGTGAATTTGTATCACTCCTTGTAGAAGTATACATAAACAGCTGTTCTCCACATCCCACATTGGTTGAAGTGAAAGGTAAACAAGGTCCTGAGTGTTGAGAATACCAACCGCTCCGGTTTTGTTCCGCTGTAGAGTCCATCATTTGTGATCCCCTGTTAGCTTCAGCTGTGTTGATGATAGGTATTACCTTCATCTTGTCCAAAGAAGTATTTTCTTTGTTGATAGTAGACATGTGTATCGTCCCTGAATCAGAGTCCGTAGTACTATCTACATGAATGCTTTGTATATCTTGAAATTCCTTTGTGAAAGACTCCAAGATACTGACATCGTAAGAATTCTCCTCCGTGTCTTGTTTTTCCTCCATGGCTGGGCTCTCTTGTGCTAAGTCCAATTGAGGTATACTCTCCCTGGTCTGGTTTTCTTGTGCCAAATCCAATAGAAGTGACTGTTGTGGGGTGTCATTTTCAATGTCATCTCCCATCTGAGATAAGTAATTCATACTGATAATTGTTTCATCTTGTGTGGCCACACAGAAAGAAACACTGGAATCCTGTTTTACATCAATTCCAGTCTCAGTTGAATTCATTTCCACTCCTAGTTCCTCTGAACTGAAGGGAATAAAAGAGTCGGGTAAGGTATCGCCTTCGATCTCTTTAATAGTTTTCCTCAGGTCCTCCTCCTCCTGGATTTTTCTCCTTTGGGAAGTCTTAGGAAGCTCCTGAGATTGCTGGGTTGCCAAGCCAGCTAATCCGCTTTTATTGTGGTGTAAACATTTATCACGTTTGTGGCTGTTTACCGTACGCTTGGTACCTTTATTCCTATTCCGTTTATTTTTTCGGAATTGAGGTGGGAAGCATCTGCCTTTCTGTGACTAAGTTTTTGTTTTTCTGAGCCATGGGGATTTGCAAAGGAATACATGCCTCTTCTTTGTGACGGTCAGCTTCCCCGCTTTCTATCAGAGTTTCGGCTTTAGTGATTGGCTTTTCCTCAATCGAGCTGGTAGATTCCTCCATGTTCAGTGTTTCAATTTGCTTCTTCTTAATCTCATCTTCTTCAGCTTTGTGACGCATATCTGCTTCTAATTCTGCAAGTCTTTTCATCATCTGTTCATCTTCTTTGTCCCACCAATCCATTTCATCTCTAATAAATAGTTCTAGCTTCTCTCCTATTAAGCCGAGCCTTATGCCCCATCCTCTAGCGGACTCTAAGAAATCTGTGCGTGCATCCATGATCTCTTCTCAGCTTAAACTCAGGCAAGTAATTATATTATTACCCCACAGAGAGCTAGTTAGATTTATACTAGAGCAGGATAGTGACAAGAGGAACAGACACTGCTATGAGAATGATAGTAGTGAATTTGAGTGAGAAAGTTGATGCAAAGCAGTCCGTCATACACTGAAGTAATTATGCATTATCAAATTATTCATGATTAAATCAAATGATAAAGCCTGTAATCAAACAATCATCAAGTAAATCATCAATAAACTAATTAATATCACTAATTAATGTGATTATTAATTCTACAGTGGTGAATGATGTAAATTAACTCATATGATATTATCCATTATTAACTTTTTAACAAGTTATTTAAATTCTACAGACTTCCCTAGAAACAAATTCCTAAGTTAATACTTAGCAAATGTAATGGGTGAAGAATGAAAGTATGGTTTATGAAAATCAATAGTCTAGAATGTATTCTCTGATTCTATCATGGATAAGAAGTCCTAATGTGTCAATATCTTGCCTACAATCAAGCAAGCTATTACATTAGAAATATATTATAACTAACTAATGCTGCTAAGAATGTAAGTGAGAATGACCTAGGTTCTATCCATGGGCAAGACCGGAATAATACCAGACTAACAGATTTGAAATAGGTTCGTTCCTTGCGAGCGAACCAAAGTGTTCTAGGGTTTACTCCCGGATTCTATCCCGGACGAGCCCCCAATATGTCAATAACTGGCTTGAGGTAGCTCCCGGTTGGGCAACCACCCAGCCAACATCATTTTCTTCTGCTGGTGTTTAGTTCTGGATGCAGTTTAAGATCCCCTAACTCTGTCAGAAGGAACTAATTGCTACCCCAGATCCCAGAGAGAAAACGTGGAACAAATGTCTGTTATGCTGATTTAAGACACTGTCCCTGATACTCAAGAAAACAGCCAAGAAGTGGCTCATTGAAGATAGAATATATCTATATAGTTTTGGCTGTACTTGGTATCACCAGAAGTGAGAAAGGAGGAGTTAAGACATGCAACGTAATCTGGTTACTTATGACTGCATAGGCAAGATACCTCCCGGACATAGATTCCCACTTCTGGACAATATGTGTGAACCCCCACTAAATGATACAATAATGTGTGTATTGATACGCTACACAAACATTTATAAACATTTAGAATTATACGGACAAATTGAGTTTTAAAATACAACAACTGTGTTTATTATTGCTATTGATGATCATATGATGATGATGATTATATTATGGTATACGTAACTTAAGAGGTCACATAGGTCATGCTTCCCCCAGTGAGACGCAGTTCACTGTCAGATTGAAGGAGTCCAAATTGGTCCCTCACAAGGCTAAGTCACTTCCTGATATGGGTTGTTGACTGTCCATTGCTCCTAAGAGATCTGGAATGAAACGAACGGAGATGGGTAGTATCTACGTCTACACATCTCAAACACATATGTCTATACATTCATATAAACATACATTCAAGTCATAATATATGATGGTATGATGATAGATGATGGCATGTTACATAAACATATATCAGTTCTAAATAAATAAATATATATGTATATGTTAATAAAACTATTTAGAACATCTATAGCTCAAAACATACATATTCATATACATTTGTGTAATGGAGTGTTTCCCATATAAGTTCACCTCACTTTCTCCCTTTCTGATTCATTCATTCCGTCTTGTCGGAAGGACTGGTCGCACAGTACCTGTCGAACATTAAATGCCTTCCCTGAATCTGTCTGGGATATTGAAAGTCCTAAGTCATGTCTGTCCTCATGCAGACATCATGCAGACAAGGTGAACTGGTGCCATTCCTCAAACCAAGTGGTTTCACCGTAATCTTGGTAGGCACTCAAAGTGTTGGTCCCAATAATCAATGTTAATTGAACAGTATTAAGAAACTGGAAGCTCTCAGGAATTTCTCCTAAGTAGTCAGTCTCCCCAATGTTTAACATCATACAGGATGAATCTAAATGTATCTCCTGTACATGCATAAGCCACATGCTCATGTAGCTTGGATAATGGATTTCTCAAAATTATCACATACAACAAATCAGACAACCAAGTGGTGAATGAAAGAAGAAAATAGTTCTCAGTGAAATCATAAAGCTAGAACTGGAACATTAAGTACTAAGAAAATCCACGAGTGTAAAGTTTTGGAGAATATGCAGAACAAGAAACTACACAAGCCTTCAGACTAGCAGACAAACTAATCAGAGTAATGGTATTACCTGAGTTATAGCTAGGAAATCCTGTCATACGACATTGTATCGAAGTAACAAAACGAGAGGGTAATCTCTCACCAGAAATTAAAATTCCGGCTTCCCTGGTACGCTATTGTGAATGCGTCTGAGGATTGTTGTCCCTGCTCATAGTTTTATTCTCTTCATCCCTGGCTAGTTTCCACGTTAGCTAATTAATATGTCCACGTTCCTGTTAGCTCCACCTATTTTTCATGTAGGACGATTTACCCCGATGGATTAAGTGCCAAATTCTTTTCACCCCTTCTCCTTTCCTGTGAAGGGTAGTTTCATCTGTCAATCAAATTGACCGATGCTCCGCCACGTGTCTGAAACAATGCTTTGGCCCATGCAACATACGTTGAGTCATACCTACATTCCAATCTGCTGGTGCCTCCTCACTTTCCCAGGAATTAACAAGCTTTATCTCCTGGGTTGCGACGAGGTGTAAGGCCTGCATTATATTGCCGTCTTTGGATCACACTGTTTTCCCCTGAGTAGCACCGCCATGTATTATTTCAGACGGGTCTGGCTGACCCTCTTATCTCCCATTCTGCCGTGGCTGGTTTACACGTTAGGTCATGTTAACCGTAAGGTGTTAGGTGTCAGTCCCTATTCCAACCGCAAGATTGTAAACTAACACGTCAATCTCAACTGACTGGCTCCGCGATGTATCAACGTCGTCCCCAGCCTAGATTTCCCACTTTGTCTTTCTCTTCCCTTGTACTGAAAACAATGAGTTTTCAACCTTTGATAGCGCCCGGCGACTGGTGCCGTGGTGTCTGGGTTTTACGTATGATCTGGACATCAAAGCTTTCCCAGACCTAGCATTACAGAAATGATGGGGCGTGCGTGGTCAAAAAGTATTTTCCTCTTGTTTTCAATCTTATTGCATTTCTATCATTTTCTGGTGGACGTTTATGCTTTTAAAGAATGATAGAAAATTATTGTGGGCTCTTTAATTCCTTTTTAACTTGTGTCATTCGGATGCTGCCGGGGCTGTCCCGTTACAACCTTGAATTCGTAATGTCCACTGGGGGTACTGAAAGCCAGCAGTGGTCGAATCTCTGGTTTGACTGGAATCTGATAATACCCTCGACTCAGATCCACCTATGAGAAATACCTTGCCTTATTGAGCCTCGCGAATAACTGAGTTGGATTCGGCAAAGGTTCCACCTGAAATTGTGTATGACTGTTCAGCAGTCGGTAGTCTATACACAACCGGTGTTCTCCACTTGGTTTTCGTAAAAGAACCACCCCCGCATTGTATGGGGATGTGGATGGTGCAATCACGTCATCCTCCAATAGTTTCTGTATTTCCTCCTCCAGGGCCTTTTCTTTAGAGAATGGCACTGGGTAAACCTTTTGGCGAACAGGCTCTTGGGTGGTCAAAGTCATCTCGAACTCCACCAACCTCGTTCGTCCTGGTTTATCAGTCAGTATCTCCTTATGAGACTCGAAAACTTGGGTTATCTTTTCCCTCTCCTGGGAAGTCAGATCAGGGTTCACCTGCACATCCTTGTAGGTTTCCTGGTGTACCAGGGGATATTCCCTGCCCTCGTTGGTTCCCACTTCTGTCTCCACTGCAACTGCCATTGCCATGAGGTGAGCTGCTTTTTCTCCTAGTCTCTCTTCGTATTTCCGCAAGAGATTGATATGGAAAATCTCCGGATCCGGATCTGATAGTTGGTTCTGGATATCACCCTTTCCACGGGAAATGGTCCTTACCAACCTATCTCCAGTTTGTTGTTTCCCGTTAGGAGTAGCAACAAGACTTTATCTCCCACCTCTAGAGATCTGTCTTTAGACCTACGGTTGTAGTAAGCCGCATGTCTTTTCCTGGCCTTTTTCAAGTTTTGATTTGCCAGAGTCCATCCCTTGTGAAGTTTTTCTTTCAGTTCCTCCACATATTTGTAAGAAGAGATCACTTCTTCTGACGTCCCCTCTTCAGTCCAACTCCTCAACATGGCTTCCAACGGTCCTTTGATTGGACGACCAAACAGCAACGTAGCGGGTGGTAGTCCTGTTGAGCCATGGGGAACTTCCCGATAAGCAAAAAGTGCTGCTGGGATATATTCATCCCACCTATCAGGTTTTTCCTGCGCCAGTTTCCTGAGCATTGTCATCAACGTGCCGTTGAAACGCTCCACTTGTCCATTGGCTTGAGGGTGGTAAGGGCTGGTATGGATATGGTTAGAGTGGAACACCCTAAATACCTCCTCCATAAGTTTTCCACAAAACTGGGACCCATTGTCCGTCAGTATTTGATCCGGAAAGCCCAATCCATTAGTGCGTCCTCCACTCTTTTCGAGTCAATTGTGGTCAACGGTATGGCTTCACCCCACATTGTACAGCAATCCACCATGGTGAGTATGTACATGTTCCTCTTCCTAGTCCTAGGAAGTGAACCCACAATATCGATGGCTACCCTCTCGAAAGGAGAGTTCATGATGGGCATTTCACCCAAGACCACCGGTGCTTTCCAGTGTTTCGGTACCACCCTCTGGCACTCAGGGCATGACTTCACATACCGACGCACATCACCTGTCATTCCCGGTTAATAGTAATGGCAGGAAATTCGCTGCATCGTGGCGGCAATACACATATGCCCACTGAATGAGATGGTATGCCCCATATGAAGAATCTCGGAACGGTGGGCCTTCGGGACCACCAACTGACCATGTAGGTTGTCTCCCCTTCCTGCTCTCCTGTAGAGTATCCTATTCTTCATATAGTACTGCCCCCGTTTGAGTGGATCAGCACTTTTCTGCAGCTTTTTGTAGCAAGGACGTAGAGTAGCATCCTCACTCTGGGCAGTTCGCAACTCTCCTGGCAGTGGGTTAGTCACATTTGCTTCTGCCTCATCCGTTTTTGTCTGAGAGCGAGTCTGAATTGCTCCCATATGGATTGGCTCCCTGGGCATTCCCAGAAAGACATACCGGCAACCGAGGATTACGGGAAAAATGGGATCGGTCAACACCGCGGCCTTGATGGTGCCGGTGACATATCTTGACCGAATCTCCACTCTGGCAATGGGCAATTTCATGGCTACAGCACTCTTCTGTGCAGGCTGTATCTCCATGGTTTCACCTGTGAATTGTTCTGGATGTACCAGATCCGCAGAAATCACGGCCTCCCCGTCCAGTCCTGTGTCGTATAAACACTCCACTTGACGACCGTTAACCTCTACCAATTCCACTACAGTTGGTTTTTCCTGGTCTGGAGTCTCTCTCTCGGCCTCGACCTGTTTAGTGGGCTCCACCTTAGGTTTCCCGTGGCACACGATGAATTGAGAGTCTCCTGACTTTGCCCTGCAGTCAATAGCATTGTGCGTATTCGACCTGCAGTGTTTGCACCATTTCCCTGTCCTAGATTTTATAGTGCCGGACTTTTGTGAGCTCTCCTGCTGGGGAGCTTCCTTGTCGACCTTGGCATTGTAAGTGTCCACCTGCTTTGAAGTCACTTGACATGCCCCGAAGTGAGGGTTCTTAGCCTTTGATTTGCACACCACTTTTCCGACCATGGTCGTTTTTGTGTAGAGCTCGAAGTGCTCTTGCTTTCCCCCTTCGTCTTCTCCAAACTCTCCTCTGAAGTTTTGACATATGAGTCCACCTTCTTAGTTCCTGTGCTCTTGGCTTTCTTCAGGTTATGTTTTCCCTGACTTTTGGTGTTAGTAGAAAGGTTTTCTGCTGCCTCCCCTTGGACCTCGACGAACCGTTCTGCCAATTTCGTCACCATGTCGATTCGTTCCGCCCCTTGTTCTCCCAAGAATGTCCTGAGAGGTTTCGACATTTGCTTCCGCATCTGGTCGACTACCATGAGCTCTTCCAGACTCTCATAGTCATGCGCTAACCCAGCCAGATCCATCCACTTATGGAGATAGGCTTTCAGACGCAGACTATAGGCGGCGAACATCTCCCCCGGTTCTCGTTTCGCTCCTCGAAATTTTTTCCGGTAGGTATGTGACGTAAATTCGAATCGTTTCAGCAGAGCCGTCTTCAACTCCTCATAATTGTTCTCATGTCCTGGTGGCAGGCGAGAATAAACCTCGTAACCGGTCTCGCGTAATCCCTGGGAAAGCTTGAGATTCTATTTGTCACGCTCCAGACTCATTGCAACCGACATAGCCTCAAAGCGTTGAAGGTACTGGTCAATCTTCTCTTTGTCCTCCTCGTAGATCGCTAGAGGGAACTTTATAGCATGGTAGCTATGTCCACCTACTGGTGTTGAGCCAGGGAGAGATGAACCTCCCACTGCTCCCTCAGTTTCCCCACTAGATCGCCTCTTGAGCTCAAGCGCCCGCATCCGGTACTCGTGCTCCCTTTTCTGAGCTTCCTGTTCCGCTTCCAATCTCTTAGCAGCCTGTTCCGCTTCAAATTTCTTAGCTGCTTGCTCAGCTTCAAATTTCTTAGCGGCTTGCTCAGCTTCAAATTTCTTAGCTGCTTGCTCAGCTTCAAATTGCCTAGCAGCTTGTTCTGCTTCCAATTTCTTAGCTGCTTGCTCAGCTTCAAATTCCTTAGCTGCTTGCTCAGCTTCAAATTGCCTAGCAGCTTGTTCTGCTTCCAATTTCTTAGCTGCTTGCTCTAACTCCATCCTTCTAAATTCCAACTCAGCCTTTCGATCTCCCCTTTCTGCTTGACGATACTCCCTCTCCACCTCCTGTACGTAATCTGTTAGGGCAGAACCCGACAATCCCATTTCTTCCCCCTTTGCCCTTAGTTCTGCCGTAGTCAGTTTAGGAGTGGCAATATTTTAGAGAGGTAACTCAGCAGATAGAGTATAGATTATCTCTAAACAAATATATAGATAATGATCAAATACAATTAATCTATATATTTTATAACACACCACACAACACAACACAATCACTCAGTGACAAGAGTAGAATCAGGACCACAGACCTATGCAGACGTGTGAAGTGTGAACAGGTAAGATAAGTCCTAACCCCTATCCACATTCACTCTAGCTGGATTCTCACTAATAGGATATCTCCATCCTCTAACTAAAGATCCCGTGTCAAAAGATCCCGTGTTAAAAGACCCCGCTTATGAAAGATCCTGTTGTCTAAAGATCCCGTTTACGAAAGATCCCGCTGTCCAAAGATCACGTTTACGAGCCACCAATAAATGTCGTGTGTGTAAAGAATGAATGTCGTAGTAGTTATTTGCTCTTCTTTACCACTTTAGTGTCGTCCCTGGAGTGAGGGGAATCAACACCCACATTTCTTTTATTTCAATATCACTATCCTGGAGATATCCAGCAGACTCCGTCCACAACACTCCCTCAATCTGAAGACACCTTCTTCTCACTCTTACTCACCCCTGGATCATGCCCCCTCTCATTCTTCCCCAACATAACATACTTGACAACTCTTGCTTCAACAAATAAAAACAAGAAATTTATTAAAGCAAAGAGTATATGTAGGAGAAGTGTGTGTGTATATATAAAGTGTAGAATGTGTGACGTGTACTCTAAAGTGTCTGCAGACTCAGATCAGTGTTCAGGAGTATAGTCATTCACATCACTGTGCTGAGAACACACTAGCACCATTCAGTCCAGACAAGCAACCTCACCAAGGTTATGCTCCTCCGGTCACGTGAAGACTTCCTCTGTTGTCTCTTGAACCACTAGGATGCTTGGACACCCATGACAAACACTGTCTAATGAGAGTCTTCAATCTGTTTTACACTATGAATTTCCTCTGGTATTTAACCGAATGTTAATTAGAAAATTCTAACACTATTGTCACTGTTACTGGGGAAATCTTACTTGATCTAGTGTCACTTGTTTTAAAGATTCCCCATATTAACAACACAATCTGAAGTTCCCGGTATCAGTATAATATTTATATGACTGTTTCTGGTATCAGTGTTGTGTATGTATATATATATATATATATATATATATATATATATATATATATATATATATATATATATATATATATATTATATAATGTTCTGACTGTTCAGTGATACACCTATCACTTGCTAAAACATAGGTATCATCAGCATATCCTGCTCAGCAGAAGTCAGGTTCCCGCAAACCAACTTGGGTATAAGCCCAATGTAGCGGCTTCTCAGCAACTTCTGTCTTCAAATTCTGAGCCATCATCTTCTAAAATGTGTTAACTTCACTGGTGAAAATCATAGCACACATACGCGGACCTGTAAATGGAACCTGTAGAATAGAGAATACTAGGGTGAGGGCAACTCAATCCTAGCAGGAATTAGGTGAGCGTAGACCAATAGCAGCACTCAGATCTATAACAGAGATCCGATCTCTGTCATACGGCCAAATAACTCATCATATGATCTGAGACATGGCAACACCAGGAAAGAATAAAGGAACGGGTAGAAACCCAGCAGATGACCTTCTGGAAGATCCTACCATTTCACATTCCTCTCCTCCCTCTCAACCATCCTTAATCTCTCTAATTATTATTCCACTACATTGTCCTCAACTCCCTGAGTAAAATTATATATCACACAAGCTAGTTGAAGTCACACAATAGAATACTAGTGCCGACGCTCAGATGATACTTTCTAGCACCGCACTTATAGAACATTCTATCACTAATCATAAAACATTATATCATCACACCTATAATACATTATATCACCGCACTATGATACATTATATTACCGCACTATGATACATTATATTACCGCACATACTGTACTCTATTCCTAATCATACTCTAAGTTAGATATGATTAATAGCCCACCATATGCCTATTCCAGTTGCTAATCGAAACTAGGCGATCACAGACTGGATCTATGTCCGCCGATAACTATCAACAAATTGACACCCTAGTTTCTTTTATAAACCACAACTCGGAAAACTGCATCGCTCTTTCCAACTTCAGAAATCTGGTCAACTCACTCCTCTTGTTTACTGCAACGCTTTTTATATTGGGCTGTGAGTGACGTCACCAAAAAGTCCAGACGCTTACCAGTCCAGAGTCTGGTTCCTCCTCCTGTTCTAGACTAACCGGAGTCAACCCATGGTCAAATTTGCTTTCATTTGGTGAAATTCCAGTCTGTCTGGGAACCAGAGAATTCCCCACATCAGAGAATCCATCCCGCCTGTTTTCCAGACTCTCCGTCTGGCACTTCAAATGCCGTCTCCCGCCTCGCAGACAAATGACGCCGTTGTTCGTCTCGAGCAACAATTTTGTTAACAAAATGCCGACCGGTGTAGACATTGTAACGTGACGTATTTGTTCCGAACAATCCACATCATACAGATTCGCCGACCAGAGGTAGACATTTTGACGCCATATATTTTGTTTCCCAGTTAGAAATGCCGACTGTGTAGACAGTTTTAACGACGTATTTTTCTCAGTCTGGACAAGATCAAAGAGTCGGTTGTTTTTTCATACTTATGTTGGGTCTTGTTTGTCATTGATCGAATCTCAAGTTTATTTATGCGACACCGGGAAATGTCCTGGGAGATAAAGACGGCCAGTGTGGAATTGATTACATTCGCCCCATCTAATGCAGATGGTTGTAAGATTTACGTCAAGCACCATATACTTTTATTTCTCGTGGTGTGATTAAGGCCCCTTTACATAGTTACTCTCTAAATACGAGCTTGCATACCAGGACCGAAGTCGGAGACCTATTTTCTTTTGTAAATTGATTCTTTTCCCCAGCCGGGTCCGCTCTGAGTCGATCCATTCTCATAAAATGGGTATTCCAAATTTGCTCAATGCTTGAGAAGGAAATGCGCCAAGGTAGGAAACTGGCCACCTGACCTTTTGAACCCATGCCTAGAATCTAGAAACACAGAGAACTGGTTGCTGGCATCAGAAGACAGTCCACATTCTTTTGGCATGTCACGACAAAGGGAAGGCTGGAGTGAGTCGTCACAACCGGACAGCTGGTGTGAAGTTGGGGCAGGGGGAGACCAAGAGAGAAGATGTTAGACAGTTTGACATCATGGCATGGACGATCATCAGTACAGAAATTATTGGCAACACATTAGACAGAAGGCTGAAAACAGACATTACCACCAACGCCACGTGACGTGGACTTTAATATAATAAGAAGAGCAATATAGAAAAACCTAACACTTCATAACTTCAACAATAGAATTTGCCAAGGCACTGCATTCTAACTCAATGAAAGCCCCGTTCACAATGTGAGAGTGGTTGTCTTTGAACAAGACACGTTGTAACGAAGGAACTGGCAGATTGAGTTTTAAAATAAAGAGACCGAGCCACGATTGTCTTTTCTCACACGGACAAATTAATGTCGTAATAAATCATGTTAAGATGCTTTTGATGGTTTAAAAGAAACAGATAGCTATTCTGTCAAGCGTTATTAGCAAATATACGTGTCGCAGACGTTACAGAAGAAGTTCTTGCTGTAGAAGAAAAACAAAATAACAAACATTAATAACAACACGTGACACGGCGAGTCGCGGTATTTCAGCGGTTACCACGCTGGTCCCGTGTCATGTCTTGGAATTGGATAAATGGAGAAGGCTATTGTCGATATCGGTCTCCCTGACAGAAGGAGTTAACGTCTTTCTCCGTAATCCAGTATATCCACGTGAGGAAAGTAACATGTGCGAAAATCGGTAGTGGCTCTCGTCGTGTTGGTAACTTAGGGGTATGTGAGCCGCTCGCTCAGAAAGCAATGGCAAGCTACTGAGCGTAATCTTGCCAAGAAATCAAACAATCAGCTGAACAATGCTGATGTTGACAGCGATATCCTGTAAAGGATATGCGAAAAAAAAACAACATGCCAATATAGAGACGTGAATACCACATTCTCATTAAATAAGAAACCACGGAGATAATGAGATAAAAAAGATCTAGCAAAAAGAACATACGAGCCGGTAACGTGCATACACTAGAGTTCTAGCTAACATTCATCATTGTTCTTTGTGAAAACACTTTAAGGCAAGGAGGCTTTGGAAGACGACCACTGAGATTCCTTAGCAAGAAAACGATAGAGTTTGGTAGCCGGAGAAGAGGCTTCAGTAATTGACAAAATTGACGCAAACTAGTGATAGGCATCCACACACACAAAAAATAGTCAAGAGAATGATCATCTATATCAATTGGCATTTCATACGATGTGTCATAACAGATGTCATGCTAAATACTGAAGGTGATCGTGTACTTTACAGTTACTGTTTGATTGTTCTTGTCGCTCTTTTCCATGTAACGATATTATACTATTTGAATAGTCTATTTAAAAAAACAAAATATATACATGTTCTTAATATATTATTTACTGACAAACGAATGAAATAACACACTGATACTTTTGTTTTAGCGATAGTATTCCTAAAATTATCTAAACTCTAGAACATGTCCTATTATCACTAGCGATCCTCATTGATTGATTTGTCTTCCAGACTGTGCCTTAAACTGCAATTCAAGGTCGCGCAGCGTTGCGCTTATGTAATAATAATATTATGTCTTTTCTGTTTCGTCTACCCTTTCTCCCCAATCGGGGTATAGGCCCGCAACCAATCCACGCCAACCACCCAAGCCGGCTTAGGACACAAATCTGACCATAGGGAGTCCGTCCCCTATGGCGAGCCATAGCCCAGTTAGCCCATGACCTCGCGGTCATGGTTTCCCAGTCTACACTACGTGGAGGTGGGAGTAGTATGTCAGGTCCTAACTACTTATATTTTATGGATCCGGATCCAGAATAAATCCTTCTTTACTTGGTTATCCCGCCATCTTCTTTCGTCAAAAACCGGATCCATGTCAGACCACATTTTCTCAAAAATTGGCGGGTATTTTCTTGGGTCTTGGTGACCACTTCCGGTTGTCGTGATGACTACTTCCTGGGGAGGGGCATGCGGGCGGCGGCGGCGGGCGAGGCGGTAGTGGCGGACAACGAGACAAGCCCCGGGCATGTGGAATACTTATATAGATAAGTAGACCAAATAGTTGCCGGGTTCGAGTCCCAGTATGTGTGTGTGTGTGTGTGTGTGTGTGTGTGTGTGTGTGTGTGTGTGTGTGGTGCGGTCACGTGGTGTGATCGAACCCCAGTCATATCGATCCCCTTCGATGAGGGAGACCGAAGTCAATATGACAGAAAATGATTTAGTCCATCTCTCGAGCTAACCCGAGGATCCATTTTTGGATTGCATTAATACACTTTTGCACGGCTCAGTATGCTAATTCGGCAATCTTCCTTACCCATGAATCAACATTACGCGCATGGTGAGAATCTGGTTTAGGAATATACTAACCAGACAAAGAATTTTATTAAAAATTAACCCCAAAACTTAATTAAACACCAACAATTTCTTGTATGTTTAATGATGAGTAGTTACGTCAATAAAAAACTACGAGTCTCATTTAATTTAAGCCATAACTTCCCGAGATATACATTAAAATATATAATATTATTAAACAGCAAAGTTATACACCTTAATTATAAACGGATGCCAAGGGGAGCGTAATCGGTCCATTGAATCAACCAGAATTGTTCCCCCTTTTACACACTAACTTCCTCCTGAATTACCGTTTACCTGCGCGTAAGCAACCAGTAACGCTTCACCGACCACGAACCGACCGGGACGACAATAGCCAAGGGCCAGCCGGATACTGATAACCGGTAGATAAACACGCACACTAAAACTGGCTGACAACAGAGCTGGCCAGCTCGAGTTGATCTTACCTGAGATAAACACAACCTTTGAGGCGTTCTGGTTGATTGTTAACATAATTAATACAGTGACACAGTGAGTTTTGTGCTTGCGTGCGCGCGCATGTGTGCGCTCGTAGGAAACTTCAATATTGGGTGTCAGCTCACAACCAAAGCTATCCCTCGTACTATAGTTGTGTCTATCTATTACATACTACAGTCAAGTTGTAATGGATTGCATTTACAGGACGTCGCAATCAAACTTAGCATTCATGCTTCTTGGGTAAGCTTGCCGATGTCTTTCTGACCAACCGGTACCCATGATCGTCTGTAGTGTCTGTCGTCACCAGGATTACCATCATCAACATCACCCACCTCCACCAACAAAATCATTATCATCATCATCATCATCATCATCATCATCATCATCATCATCATCATCATCATCATCATCATCATCATCATCATCATCATCATCATCATCATCATCATCATCATCATCATCATCATCATCATCATCATCATCATCATCATCATCATCATCATCATCATCATCATCATCATCATCATCATCATCATCATCATCATCATCTTCATCATCATCACAACGTTTTAATTTCACATACAAAGCTATACACATTGTCTGTTGTTTCTGGATTTCTACACGCCATTGTCTGAGTAGGTTGGTTTTTTTCGGTTGGTAGCCTGGTATGTACATGTAACTTAGCATGTAATCATAAAACTGGTCTCCTGCTTGTTGGGCTGATATCTGAGTCTTGTAGATACCCGAGGCATCAATCATCTGAGTGTCGGGCACATCATGTCTTCGGACAGTCTGGGGTTTTCGATGTACCACCCCGTATTTCACCATTATTCTAGGTCTGATCTCTTCCGAACTCGAAAATGTAACGTCAGCACTGAAGTCTCGGTAGTGAATGCGACCTTTGTGCCCGTAGTGGTTAGAAGTATTTCCATCGTGTCGAAGGAGTAACGATTCAGCGGTATGTAGTGAGGTTTGTCGTAGGCGCGAAACACTGAGGTCGATTGCTGTTTCATGATAGGAACCGTCCTTAGTAGTGGGACCATGACGTCTCCAACTGGTCTTGTCGCAATGAGATCGCAGTATACATAGACATTTTGCAGGTCGTTATTCAGGTCTATCGACCCTTCACCTTCAATTGTATCTAGTATCTCTTGTAACTTCTCACTAAATGTAATAGTGACCCCAGGTTCGAGTATTTTCACGATGACTTTCTTTGATCCATTGTCGAAATGAAATAGAACACAGAGTTGATCGTCCACCTTCCGATCTTTCATTAGGCGATTCAAAACGCGTCTGGTGAACTGTACAGGTCTGAGGGACACACCTTTCTTATCACTCTACCATTGGGTGGGATGTATCTTAGCCGTACTTCATTCTCTAACACATTACAGTAGTAGTTGGGGAATTGAATTTCGGCCAGACCCACTTCAAAATATTGACTCACCTCTATAGTCTGCGGTAACTTGACGAAATAGTGACCTGGTGAGTTCTTGGGAAATATGTTCGGCGAAGCATTACTTGGTAATATCAGATAGAAGCTCATATTTTAGGGTTTGGTAGCATGTAACCCAGACAGCTGCTTAGAAGAGCGATCCGCAACTTGCCCTCGACCGCGTCGACACTGGTTCGAGACAGATTAAATAGTGATATGCCAATGACTGTGTATATAACGATCAGTTGACAGAAGAAGACAATCTCTAGTCGCGGCACTCACCTACCACATATGCACCAGAACGACTTTCTTTCCCCCTCTGGGGTATTTTGTGGGTTAGTTTCCACGTTGATTTCTTCCATTACCACTGTTTTTGACCTACTGGGTCATTACACTCGTGTCTCGGTTGTATCATTAGTTGCTATTGACAAATGCAAAAATCAGTGCTCGAGGCGCTACTTGTGGGACATTATCGGTACTAAGGACACTACTTTCTGAACTTAGCAGTAGGCATAGGTCACCATACACGGGTTGTCATCCCACTGTCGAGTACCCAGACACACCAGCGCTGTTCGATTGGTTACGGAAGGAGTGGAATAAGATAAGTCTGCTCCAGTCGTTACATACCACCAAAAGAAATGAATGATGAAGTCAGCCAGAAAGCCACAGTACTTGCTCAAGGTGACTACCGTGTTATGGACAGATCAGGACAAGTCATTATTCTGCACCTCAGAATAGGCCACATGTATATAAACATTCAGGTTAATGAATCAGCCCTGTGCATGTGTTGATTGGTGTCGCAGCCAGCCGAGCACACACTACAGTTATATGCGATTAGCACCATATATCTATTTATTATACTAGTGTTTTGATCGGTGTTAGTCACGTGGTTGTACACTTACACATGCGATCGAGTGCGACGCCATCTTTACCGGTTTTAGTCATGTGTTTCGATTGTATACCTTAGAAATATGACTGGAAGCATCGCCATATTTGATCGGGTGTATCGGTATGTTGTCAGCACACTCTGAGTCATCCTCCAGTTTTCCCCAAAGACATGTCTGAACACGTTCACGGACGTTCACTCCGCCGACATAGCCCTGTGTTGAGTCACCCGATCGGTCACCTTCAGCTGATTACGATGCTGCTGTTGATGATGATGATGATGATGATGATGATGATGATGATGATGATTATGATGATGATTTTGTTGGTGGAGGTGGGTGATGCTGATGATGGTAATCCTGGTGACAGACACTACAGACGATCATGGGTACCGGTTGGTCAGAAAGACTGACTGCGACGTCCTGAAATAGGTAGACAACTAGCTGTTGATACACCCTCTTCACACGCACATGACCTGGCTGGCCTTCATTCAAAATGAGAATCGCAAACTTGCCCTAGGACGGCTGACAATCCATAGAATGATGAGGTTGACTGCGACGTCCTGTAATTGATAGCACACCCGCCTCAGGCACACACGCCTACACACACACACACACACACACACACACACACACACACACGACTGGCATTATGGTACACGCGCAACTATTCAATGTTGGGGCTGTCTGCAACGTCCTGTAAATGCATTGCAAAAACAATGTTGGGACTGACTACGACGTCCTGTAATAGATAGACAACTAGCTGTTGCTACACCCTCTTCACACGCACTTCGTATAGGTATATTTGAGCATATCTTATTTTTCCTACCCAAAAATTCCCTTCACAACCTGGGCTGTGTCACTGTGTTAATTATGTTAATAGTCAACCAGAACGCCTCAATGGTTGTGTTTATCTCAGATAAGATCAACTCGAGCTGGCCAGCTCTGTTGTCAGCCCGTTTTAGTGTACGTGTTTATCTACCGGTTATCAGTATCCGGCTGGCCCTTGGCTATTGTCGTCTCGGTCGGTTCGTGGTTGGTGAAGCGTTACTGGTTGCTTACGCGCAGGTAAACGGTAATTCAGGAGGAAGTTAGTGTGTAAAAGGGGGAACAATTCTGGTTGAGTCAAGGGACCGATTACTCTCCCCTTGGCATCCGTTTATAATTAAGGGGTATAACTTTGCTGTTTAATAATATTACATATTTTAATGTATATCTCGGGAAGTTATGGCTTAAATTAAACGAGACTCGTAGTGTTTTTTTTTATTGACGTAACTACTCGTCATTAAACATACAAGAAATTGTTGGTGTTTAATTAAGTTTTGGGGTTAATTTTTAATAAAATTCTTTGTCTGGTTAGTATATTCCTAAACCAGATTTTCACCATACGCGTAATGTTGATTCATGGGTAAGGAAGCTTGCCGAATTAGCATACTGAGCCGTGCAAAAGTTTATTAATGCAATCCAAAAACGGATCCTCGGGTTAGCTCGAGAGATGGACTAAATCATTTTCTGTCATATTGACTTCGGTCTCCCTCATCGAAGGGGATCGATATGACTGGGGTTCGATCACACCACGTGACCGCACCACACACACACACACACACACACACACACACACGCGCGCGCGCACGCACGCACACACACACATACTTGGACTCGAACCCGGCAACAATTTGGTCTACTTATCTACATAAGTATTCCACATACCCGGGGCTTGTCTCGTTGTCCGCCACCACCGCCTCGCCCGTCGCCGCCGCTCGCATGCCCCTCCCCCGGAAGTAGTCATCACGACAAACGGAAGTGGTCACCAAGACCCAAGAAAATACCCACCAATTTTTGAAACAATGTGGTCCGATATTGATCCGGTTTTTGACGAAACAAGATGGCGGGATAACCCCGTAAAGAAGGATTTATTCTGGATCCGGATCCATAAAATATAAGTAGTTAGGACCTGACATACTACTGGTGGGATTGACTTGTGTAGTCTGCGGGTCATCGGCAGGCTACTAATGTTCACTGTTCACCCCTCCTGGGAGAGGCTAGCCGATCCTAACCCTACTGGCTGTAGGGCCAAGCGCAATGCACACCTTGGATGGATGGATAGATGATCAGATGGGCAGACCACCCACCTAACCACGTCACGTGTTTTACCCCACTGGAATTCATACAAGCCATAACCCGACCAATGGCGTCGAATCCTACTCGACTCCATACGAGTCGTACGCTCAGCCACGCCGGCTACTGGGTTCGACTACTACTCGGTATAGGAGTCCGCTCGCCCGGTGCAACGACGAGCCGGTGTTACACCGACGGGGGGTAGTGGATCGGTACGCCGATGCCGGCAGTAGTAGTTCGAGCGGTACGACGAGCCGGTGCGCTACCGGTACGACGGGGGTTCACTCGGCACCCACTTTTACTTTTCAACCTCCCTACTTAGCCATGACACCACCCCGTGGAAGAGCATCGTACTCATACCCATTACAAACCCCAATGGGTCCACCTCCCCACGCCTCCCACCTCAATCCCGATAGTCACCTCCACCACCATGACTTCACCCCATCTCGTAACAACCATCTTTTAATTTTCCCAACCTCCCTGCTCAGCCATGACACCACCCCACCATTTACCAACCTGCTTTAATCTTCATAACCTCCCGCACCCCACCCACCTCGTCCCCGAAGTGGTGAAAACAGGACGCAGTTGTCTATCTTTAAGCGCGAAAATATGAATTGTCCACCCCGTTCAGGAACTTGTTTGTGACGTCATATGACACTTTATATAAGACAGTATTCCAGGAGCAGCCTCTTTTGGCTCCTGAAATGATATGGATTTCCATAATCGGGCACTCTCCCGCTGTTTATACTTCACCTCGACACCGTAAGGGTCAAGAGGAACATGATGAGATGAGATGAGACTGAAAACCTGCAAATCTAATAACAGAAGCAAAGTACACACCCATGTAACTCTATCAGGATAAAGTAACAGGATTTGATGGGTACATATAGAAGATTCCTAAAAGAAATAGAAATCAGAACGAACGAACCAACGAGAAATATTTATTTTCAACGGGTTAAGAATTGGGCACGCAGGCCCGTCTAAATTCTGAACTTCTGTCACTCTCTTTCATACATTATTCCATCAATACATCGCGTATGGGGCTAACTAAGAACAACAATAACAACTATATAGAACCATGCATTTCAAAAGCAAAGGAGATATGATGAAAAAAAAAAAAAATACTACACAACTCACTTACATTAAATATCGATGTGGCAATTAGTATCATCTAAGGAGAACATACGCCAAGCTCCTTGGCGAAGGCCTTTCAGACGCGAATTGTAAGCCCGCTAACCTGCGTACAAGAAACACAGCTGTGACCGATTTGGCAGGAGACCGCGTTGCGCTGGGTTTTAAATAGTTGGTATGGAAGTCGGTCGTTCAGAAAGCAATGGCAAACTACTGAACGTAAACTTACCAAGACATCAACAACAGCAGTAAAATGCCGGTTTTGACAGCGATGTTCTGTAAAAATGATACGCAAAAAATGGGGACCATGCTTTTCTATCAATAAGGAACTGGTGGTTATATTAGGGTTTCATTATTATTATTATTATTATTATTATTATTATTATTATTATTATTATTATTATTATTATTATTATTATTATTATGAAAGGGGAAGATAATATGCACTGACATAGTATTCGAATAATTTTGCGATTATATTTATAAGGATTGGTGACGTCTTTAATTTCTCGTGGAAGATTGTTCTACAACTCAGCTGTGGAGTGCTCTAAGCTCGCCCTGTGTAAGTCTATCTTATGTTTTGGTGTATGTAATATTTTGCTGTGCCTAGCATTATATTTAAACAATGGCCTACTGTAATTTGGGCCATTCCTGTGCAGGATTTTGTGAATTAGTTTGGCCTTAATGAAATGTAAGCGTTTGCGGTGTGGTAGTAACTTAAGGCATGTATGTAGGCTAAGATTATCAGTTACGTCATATAGCAAAGTAGACAACAGAAAAACGTAACCGAAAAAGAAGATTATGACATGTTAATAGCACATAGCGACATCGTTTCCTTGAAGGAATATGTGAACAATCCGTGTAAGACCAGCAATAAAGTTAGTTTCGTGTTCTTTACAGCAATTCACACTCAACCCCGGCATTTGTTGACTGTCTATTTGTTTAGGTAATATTATTTCCAGTAATTTGCCATACATTCTGAACGGCCGACACTGATACCATTGTGAAAATCTGCGCAAACCAATCTTCCCCCAAATGGTCCGCGGCTGATTCCGAACCCGGTACGTCACGATTGTGAAACTGCATTCGATACCCCTTAGCCACAGACGTCGGCTATGACCATCAAGACACACGAGAAGTGTCATCACCTCTAGGCAGATCTGTCAGATACTTGAACCTTTATTTATTGAACAGCGCCTCTTTCGACATTTTACAAATGTATATACAGTAGTAGTGTGTAGGAATGATCGTATTGCCTCGGCTAGGAATGTGGTCATTTGAAAGGGGAAGTGCAAATGTCGATGCGCTGTATAAACTATTTGAAATGCAAAAATAATTTACTTGTGTGCTCCCCAAGCCTCTTCATTTTGAAACCTGTGTGTAAAATAAATAACAATCACCTTTTAAAACACTCCACTAACCCATATGTGGAAAGAATGATATTGTGGGGGGTCGGCAGGGGTTCTGGAAGAATCTCAAAACTGAGAGGGAAGACCAGGAGAACTTTTAATCAGATAGCGATGGGGACGATTAGTAGTATGACTCTTTGCTGGCTGTTGAACGAGGGGACGGAGCACGAATGGGAATGTCCTGAGTGTAGTGATGTCGGTTCTTAACTCAACTCAACTCAACTCAATTCAACTTAACACTCCACTAACCAACAATTTGCATAAACACATAGGATAAAGATGAATTGTCATGTTCACGTTTACATCATAGTAAATATTTTTCGAAATTCGAAAGTTACTAATGATAACATATTATTGTATATACATTTAATCGTAAAGAGAAGAGAAGCATTGGAAAACATCGTAACGACTAAAGGGATCAGTGCGAGAAATGGCATAGACGGACCGAGAGAAATGATTATGGGTGGACAAAGACTGTGACAAGGACAGATATCATCAGCAGAACTGATTCTGAACACGAGGAACGAGATATGTGGAGACACATGAAAACCTACGCCAGCTGGCAAGGCGCATGATGATGATGACTGGGGACAAGGAGGCGTGAAACAAAGTAAGGTGAACATTTAAAGAACACTTTGACGACTAGGGATGGTAATTAAAAAAATCATTTAAACTGTCTAGTATGTATGTACTCGGCGTTTGTTCACTATCATCATGCGCAACACCGATACGCATGGGCTGTCATGGTTCGCCACCTCACACGATCGCCAGACTTGGAACAGATCTTTGTTCTGGTGATGATTACGTCATGTGGCGAAGTCATCCAGGCATTTAGCTCTCTGTCTTCTCCTTGCTCTTTTCCCATCAGTTTGGTCATATCAATATGTGTTCAAATTGATTTCTTTTTATAACGTGGACAATTAATCTTGACTGTCTACGTCTCATTTCTCTAAGCAGTTTATTAGTTTATTAAAGACCCATTTTATGTAGAGGTAAAGTAAGTTAAAGACCCATTTTATGTAGAGGTAAAGTAATATAAAGACACATTTTATGTAGAGGTAAAGTGATTTAAAGACACATTTTATGTAGAGGTAAAGTCAGCTCCGTGGCGAAGGGTTTACGGACGCAGTAATCCCGCATACCCGCATTCGTAACACAACTGTGTTGGTTATTTATGAAATAACCTCCTCCTCCTCCTCCTTCTCCTCCTTCTCCTCCTCCTCCTCCTCCTCCTCCTCCTCCTCCTTCTTCTTCTTCTTCTTCTTCACCATCCCGAGCCATTGAGGTTCTTTGCTGCAGATACAAGCCGTCTCCATTCGTCTCTCTGGTTGACCTTCTCTTGCCAGCCGCTGATTCCAAGTGCTTGTAGGTCTGTATGTATATTATCTCTCCATCGTCTTCTTGGTCTACCTCGGGATCTACGGTCATTTATTTCCTGAGTGTAAACGAGTTTTGTTTCCCTATTATCTTCCTTTCTTTCTATATGCCCCAGCCATTGTAGTCTATTAGCCTTCATGATACCAGTGATAGCGGGGACTTAAACAGATCATAAATGTCTTTGTTACTTCTTCTTTTCCACTCTCCACTTTGTGTATCCCTAATAGGCTCAAAGATGCGTCTTAAAACTTTGTTCTAAAAGGTTTGTAATAAGGCTTCGTCTCCTTTATTTGTACTGCAGGTTTCAGAGCCATACAGCAAAACTGGTCTAATCATTGTTTTGTATGTTGTGATCTTGGTGTTACGAGATGGCGCATTTGATTTTAGCAGATGTTGCAGTGCATAGTATATCTTATTTCCAGAGCTGATTCTAGCTTGTATTTCTTCCCTTATGATGTTGGAGCAGTTGAAGATTGTACCCAGGTATTTGTATGTTTCCGTTCTTTTAATAGTCATTTTATCTATTTGTATGTGGCCAGAGTTTTTAGCCGTTCCTTCTCTTGAAATTAACATATACTCTGTCTTATCTTGGTTGATTACCAGCCCCATTTGTTGAGCTTTTTCCTTTAAGTCAGTCAATATTTCCAATGTCTGTTGTTCATTTTCCCCTATAATATCCATATCATCTAGATAACCATTCAGTCTTGATGTTCCTCCAATAACACATTCCTCCTTTACCTTCCTTACAACTTTCCCTGGAGCCAGATTTAAATGGCAAACTACTGAACATAAATTTGCCCAGGAATCACGAACAGCCAGAAAAAAAAAATGCTGGGGTTGACTGCTACGTCCTTTAAAGGACATGCAACTAACTTTTAAAAAAAAGGTAAGTTAATGACCCATTTAATGTAGACGCAAAGTAAGATATAGACCCATTTTATGTACAGGTAAAATAAGTTAAAGATCCATTTTATGTAAAAGCAATGTAAGTTAAAGTTCCACCATTTCCAAGACTTGAAGTGTGTTATGTATGTGGTTCTAATCCAATATCGGTACTGACCAATCGCCACTCGATGTATCATGTGGTCAATATCACTCTAGTGACCTTTACTTCCCATAAAATTCCCTGGTATCCATTTAAGTCTGCGGGGACCTGGGAATACACATCAAATTAAAAGAATAATGCCCTGTCTAGGTGAGGTTTCGATCAAAATACTACCTCGTCCGCTGGCAATCGTTATAACCAAAGTACTACTGCGGCACCCTACTCAAGTGTCAAGTGTGAAGAAATAGAAATACACTCAATTAAGTAGACATCCAGGAATAACAGTTTCCCTCGTTTATTTGATTTTTGGCTTGTGACTTGTATCGATCGTTCTATGGAATCAATCAAGCCGCAACTAGAAGAACTGACGCTGACACAGCGGCTACTGTCGGGACAATCGTGTTAGCAGCCATCGTGGAGATGTCGAAATGAACGTTAGTAAGTCATGAAATAATTACATTTGTCACGTACTGGGCCACGAGAAATAATTTCACAGAAGTAGAGGGAAGATTACAGAACGCACTTAGACAATATAAACTTCGAATTGTATAGTGACCACAACGGAATTCGAAAATGACGACTGTAGTATCAAGTGTACTTTGACGCACGGTACGTTAGACGCCACTAAAAAGGCATCATTATTAGATCTATCATTCACATGAGCTTACAACTATGAAGTATGTTGAAATAGTTCGTACCTAGCTTTTGAAATAGACCCATATATTTCAGAAATGTGTACTAACGAGACTTAGATCAAATCGCCTGTGTGGTCAGAGTTCCAACAGGAAAGTACTGCCATAACTATGATGCTGAAATTGAGGCAATCAAGATAGCCACAGAGAAATTACATATACCCAGCCATGGTACACAACCTGTGGTGATATTGACAGATGCAAAATCCATAATAGAGGCACTCTTGTCTGGGAAATTGCCAGTTCTAAGGACACTACTTTCTGAACTTAGCAGTCAGAGTAAGGTCACCATACAGTGGATACCATCCCACTATGGAGTCCCCGGAAACGACAGAGCTGATCGACTGGCTAAGGAAGGAGCTAAAGAAGAACAACCTGATGTGCCCATTACATACCACCAAAAGAAAAGAATGATCAAATCAGTCAGGCCACCAAACCTTACTCAAGACGACTACCACGTTATGGACAGACCAGAACAGGTAATTCTTCTGCGCCTCAGAACAGGACACAATAGATTACGCAACCACGAGTATACAAAATTCAAGATTTGTGAATCAGCCATGTGCACATGTGGTTTGGCGTCGCAGACAGCTGAGCACATACTCTAGGATTGCCCAAACTACAACATATCCAGGCGAACCTTCTGGCCTAGAGAGAAAACAGTGGACGATAAACTCAATGGACCGGTGAGTGAACTAAAAAAGACTGTTAGATTCATACAAGAGACAACATTGCAGTTATAAACATATTTCAGGCGAACGAAAGAAGAAGAGGAAAATGCGACTGAAGAGGGTTGGCCTGACACTGGCTTTCTCACACAGTATAAGAATGTTTTTTTTTCCTTTCAAATTCGCATATCCTTTACAGGACATCGCTGTCAACAGCAGCATCTTTCAGCTGATTGTAGATTTCTTGGAAGATTTCTTTCTCTTTCAGTAGTTTGCCATTGCTTTCTGAGCGGGAGGCTCAGTTATCCTGCAAGTCATCAACGCGGGGAGAACCGTTTCCAATTCTCGCGCGCTGCGTTACACTGCGAGGATAAACGGGATTACGGAGAAAGTCGTGTAACCCATCTGCCAGAGAGACCGGCATAAGAAAATTAGCCGATATCAATTCATTCATAAGCTGGCATACAAATGGCTTTATCATGCGTGATTATGGAAATCATAAGGACTGAAGAAGAAACAGAAGAAGAAGAATATATCAAGTAAACACGCAAACACACAGGACCGTTATACTGGGCAAGTATACTGCGAACATTTAAAGACAAGACACGATTGGTTAGTTCCTTTGTGGTATACGTAATACACAGAAACATCGATGTTGGGATACCCTAGAGTTCATGGAATTAAAAAATAGACAGACGACATCAAAGATATTGTAAAATCACACGAATGACACTATCAAGTGCCGCCCACCGGGCGCTGGAGCGCAAATTATTCCTCCCCACGGCGCTTGACGGCAGAAGTGGAAGATGATGATGATGATGATGGTGATGATGATGATGATGATGATGATGATGATGATGATGATGATGAATGCATTCACGAGTATGTATTGTTCAGCGCTCATAGAAGAAGAGGAATGAAACATAGGTTAAGTTATTGGAAAACTGCATCGGGACAATTAACAAGAAACGGCGCCTGTGGCTTAGAGGTTTTTGAACACAGCTTGACCATGTTCTGACGCTCGGAGTCGAGAGTTCGTCATCTGCTGTCGGAGATGTGGGATCAGACCGTTTTGCGTTGATATCAGTCGTATAGCCACTGGCGTTTCAGAAAGCAAGGGCATACAAATGAACATAAAATTGTCGAGTAAATCACAAACAGCCAAAGAAAAAAAAAGCTGAGGTTGATTCCAATGTCCTGTAAAAGGACAGGCAAGTAACTTTTTAAACAGTAGACACCACTAAACACGTTTAATAGTCTAGGCATGGAAAAGAAACACACAAGAGAATAGATACGTTCGTACGGCGGGAACATCGCCTCCAAATAAGGAGTAACTTACTAACATTTGGATAATCGACTTTTAAACAGTAGGTGTGCGTGAAAAGGGAAAGGGGGGAGGGGTCGCGGTAGACGATTGGGTTGATACACATGATAAACATGAGCTCTCGGGTGGATTCAGCCTAAAGATGTGTATCAGGAAATTATCTGGGAAGTAAGAGCGGCCGGATATATTGTCACTACATAACCCCGAGTTTGGATCAGTATTACATTTGGGGTCAGCACCATATACCCAATAAACACTCAAGGCCTGTAAAATGGCGGTTTACTGTACTGTGTTTGTGATTTTAAATTAATGTTCTTAGGGTAGCAGTAGAGTAGTGGCTAGCACACTTGCATAGTGGTCTTGTGTTTATTTCCACATCTAGGCGGAGATTTATTTTTAAACCACATCGGCTCTTAGGTTGATCCAGCCTACAAATGGGTACCAGGAAATTATCTGGAAAATAAAATCGGCCTCCTGATAGTCACAACATCACATCGGGTATTGTCGATTGCTGTTAAACTTGGGATTAGCAGCAACCACAGAGCACGCCTCATGGTCAAAAGTTGGCCATATGCTGTTAGACCAGTTTGCTACGATAGTAGGACAAGTGGAAAGAGTGTATGTATACATGTGTGCAGTATGTAAGAGATATCAAGCCATTTCTTCAACTCAAACCAGGTGAGAAACCACCACGAATGAATAACCAGTATCCACAAACTTCAGAGGCGTGTATTTTGTTGTTGAAGTTGCTGTCGCTCACTTTTAACTCAAGCGTAGTCTATACACGTGCTCTATGCTTACTGCACTGGACTGGTGTTTGCGTGTGGATTAGATTTCTTATTACTAGTGTTCCTCGAAATCAGGCGACCCCACACCGACTTCAAAGGTACTTGAAATTTACTCCCCAAAGTTAAGGACGAGATGTAAACATTTTAGTGCAACCGACCGGTGTAAACATAGAACCACGATATCAGCACACCGGATGTTCAATAACGAGCGCTCTTATCCATTCAGCCATGCTGATTCCAAGAGACGTGTAGGATAAAACTGCCTCATTGGCTCTTATCATCAGGTGTCACGCTGATAGGCCTGCGTGGTCTTGTTTCCTCACCTCGTACCATCACCAGAATCATGGACCAGGTGTCACGCTGATAGGCCTGCGTGGTCTTGTTTCCTCGCCTCGTACCATCACCAGAATCATGGACCAGGTGTCACGCTGATAGGCCTGCGTGGTCTTGTTTCCGCACCTCGTATGATCACCAGAATCATGGATCAGGTGTCACGCTGATAGGCCTGTGTGGTCTTGTTTCGTCACCTCGTACAATCACCAGAATCATGGATCAGGTGTCACGCTGATAGGCCTGCGTGGTCTTGTTTCCTCACCTCGTACGATCACCAGAATCATGGATCAGGTGTCACGCTGATAGTCCTGCGTGGTCTTGTTTCCTCACCTCGTACGATCACCAGAATCATGGATCAGGTGTCACGCTGAAAGGCCTGCGTGGTCTTGTTTCCTCACCTCGTACGATCACCAGAATCATGGATCAGGTGTCACGCTGATAGGCCTGCGTGGTCTTGTTTCCTCACCTCGTACGATCACCAGAATCATGGATCAGGTGTCACGCTGATAGGCCTGCGTGGTCTTGTTTCCTCACCTCGTACAATCACCAGAATCATGGATCAGCTCTGTGTTCCTGTCACGATTATGTCACGTGGCCAAGCTATCTAAATATTTATCTCTCTGTCTTCCCCTAGTTCTCTCTCTCTCTCTCTCTCTCTCTCTCTCTCTCTCTCTCTCTCTCTCTCTCTCTCTCTCTCTCTCTCTCTCTCTCTCTCTCTCTCTCTCTCTCTCTCTCTCTCTCTCTCTCTCTCTCTCTCACTACCCCTCCCAATCGTGCCAGTTGACATTAAGTTTTCTTGTTCACTACTTCTCATAACGTGCCCAGAATTTCTTTAATGTCTACATCTAATTTCTCTAATACGTTTACGGTTTTAATTTGCTTCTGGTAGAATTTGCTCATTTATTTTTTCTGTCTGTCCATGGTATTCTTTGCATTTTCCTCAGAAGCCACATCTCCATTGCCGTCAGATGTTTCTAAGCTTGTCTGCTTTTGTCAAAGTTTCACATGAATACAACACTTCTAAATAACACTTCAAAACTATTTTTCTACTTGCAATTGGCATTTTCTTTATTGGTCATTATGCTTTTCATCTTGCAAAAGGCTACTAGTGTTCCTCGAAATCAGGCGACCCCACACCGACTTCAAAGGTACTTGAAATTTACTCCCCAAAGTTAAGGACGAGATGTAAACATTTTAGTGCAACCGACCGGTGTAAACATAGAACCACGATATCAGCACACCGGATGTTCAATAACGAGCGCTCTTATCCATTCAGCCATGCTGATTCCAAGCGACGTGTAGGATAAAACTGCCTCATTGGCTCTTATCATCAGGTGTCACGCTGATAGGCCTGCGTGGTCTTGTTTCCTCACCTCGTACCATCACCAGAATCATGGACCAGGTGTCACGCTGATAGGCCTGCGTGGTCTTGTTTCCTCGCCTCGTACCATCACCAGAATCATGGACCAGGTGTCACGCTGATAGCCCTGCGTGGTCTTGTTTCCGCACCTCGTATGATCACCAGAATCATGGACCAGGTGTCACGCTGATAGGCCTGTGTGGTCTTGTTTCGTCACCTCGTACAATCACCAGAATCATGGATCAGGTGTCACGCTGATAGGCCTGCGTGGTCTTGTTTCCTCACCTCGTACGATCACCAAAATCATGGATCAGGTGTCACGCTGATAGGCCTGCGTGGTCTTGTTTCCTCACCTCGTACAATCACCAGAATCATGGATCAGGTGTCACGCTGATAGGCCTGCGTGGTCTTGTTTCCTCACCTCGTACAATCACCAGAATCATGGATCAGGTGTCACGCTGATAGGCCTGCGTGGTCTTGTTTCCTCACCTCGTACAATCACCAGAATCATGGATCAGGTGTCACGCTGATAGGCCTGCGTGGTCTTGTTTCCTCACCTCGTACAATCACCAGAATCATGGATCAGGTGTCACGCTGATAGGCCTGCGTGGTCTTGTTTCCTCACCTCGTACGATCACCAGAATCATGGATCAGGTGTCACGCTGATAGGCCTGCGTGGTCTTGTTTCCTCACCTCGTACAATCACCAGAATCATGGATCAGCTCTGTGTTCCTGTCACGATTATGTCACGTGGCGAAGCTATCTAAATATTTATCTCTCTGTCTTCCCCTAGTTCTCTCTCTCTCTCTCTCTCTCTCTCTCTCTCTCTCTCTCTCTCTCTCTCTCTCTCTCTCTCTCTCTCTCTCTCTCTCTCTCTCTCTCTCTCTCTCTCTCTCTCACTACCCCTCCCAATCGTGCCAGTTGACATTAAGTTTTCTTGTTCACTACTTCTCATAACGTGCCCAGAATTTCTTTAATGTCTACGTCTAATTTCTCTAATACGTTTACGGTTTTAATTTGCTTCTGGTAGAATTTGCTCATTTATTTTTTCTGTCTGTCCATGGTATTCTTTGCATTTTCCTCAGAAGCCACATCTCCATTGCCGTCAGATGTTTCTAAGCTTGTCTGCTTTTGTCAAAGTTTCACGTGAATACAACACTTCTAAATAACACTTCAAAACTATTTTTCTACTTGCAATTGGCATTTTCTTTATTGGTCATTATGCTTTTCATCTTGCAAAAGGCTAGCTTTGCCATAGCGATTCTTGTTCTAATCTCTTAAAGGTACCTCCCATCATATGTTATCACCATTCCGAGATAGTTGTACCTATTCACTTGTTTAAGAATATTCCCATTTATCCGTTTATTACATTATTGGATTTCTTTCTTCATAGAGACGACCATAATCTCTGTTTAGTTAACAATGTAATTCAAACCGTAGTTGTTTACTGTGTAAAATAATCATACCTATTAAATATTGCAGATCCTGTTTGTTGTCTGCAATCAATACTGTATCATATGCATATCGTAGTCGTTAGTCACGGTTCCAACTTCACGGCAAAGGGTCGCCCCATTATGCTCCGTTCCTGTGCCAGTGAATATAACACAAAATGCTCCTGTCTCATGTGAAACGTGAAACAGACAGCAGTCCCGACAAACCAGCAGCACGCACAGACATACATGCATAAGGCCGGTGTCAGGACGCCAACAGTCCATTTTGGCAGATGTTGAGCTGTTATGGCCTCTGGGGAGTTTGTCTGACCTCGATTTTCTTACGCATGTTCCTCATGTCGGACTGGTAGTACATGGTTCTGTCGCTCAGCGACTGAGTTAAGTGCAAGGAGCTACACTGTGAGCTGTGGATTCCGTGTGGAATTATTGATGGTATGTACAACCATGACAATCTCTCTCACATCCTCAAAACTTCTTATAATATGTTCACTGTATAGGGAGAAAAAAAAAGATCTGGAGACATTACACGTCCATGACGAACACCTCTATTAGTAGTCTGTTATTGACCTATTCATTACCAAATATAAAGACAACTAGTTGTTAGTTAGTCGACAGATCATCCTCATTGCACATCGAACCATTCAGTTCATAAGTGCTCGGATCCCCTCCTCCGCAAATCCCACAGCGTGTAGCGGCTAACGACACCAGTTCTGTGTTGGTTTATCAATCTTCTTTGGCTTCCTGCGTAGTGTTCTTGTTTGGCCACCCCTTTTTTAATTTATTGGTCTCGCAGTCTGGCCATGGTTGTAGATTCAGTCATCACTTGGTACAGGCTAAAGTCTTACTTCGCGTAGAGCATTCATAATGTCAGCCTGGTCCATGGCGCGTCCCATCTGTGTAGATGACAGCATCACCGTTTAGCAAATTCTCAAAAATCAACGCTTGTACTTCTGCCTCCACAGCAGCTGGATTTTCTTCTCTGCATTTTCTATCTAGCTGGATGCAAACTGAAAAGGATGTGCAGAAATCTGTTGGCACTTGTACCCACTCCTCGCCAGGTTCTAAGTCCTCAAGTGAACACACCTGCTGAAGAATGTCTTCGGCTTGACCCATCCACGACCTTTCTCTTTTTAACCTGCCGCCCTTCACCTTCATAATTTCACTATGCAGTGGATGTGTGTTTGCGTTAACTCTGAGGTAGGCGCGTGCTCTGCAAACTTGTATTCTGTCTTCAATGATTGGACAATCAAGAAGGTAGCGCATCGCCCTGCATGCTGTATCTCTTGTACATCCAAGAATAATGCGCATAGCTTCATTCTTTATCCTTTCCATCCTTTCTATCTGCTTACGGCTGAGAGTCAGGATTGCCATCGCATACTCAAAAACAGACATGACCAGCCCCTTGTACAGAAGACATAGATGGCGCTGCTCACAGTTTGCTGCTGCCATCACCCGCTTCGTAGCCAAAGCCCGCTTGGCCTTTGTTATCACCTGGTCTATGTGCTCATTATAAGTAAGGCTTCGATCAAACGGTATCCCCAGGTAATTCATTGCCTGCGTTCTTTCCACCGTCTCTGAACACAGCGTTACAGTTGGTGTTGGAGTGTTGACAATATGATTAATCAACGAGAACCAAGTCACTGTTGCCTTTGTTGGGTTGACCATTGCCCCAGCTTCATCACACCAAGACAACTAGTTGTTTCAAATATAGGTTTATAACTAGTCAAAGGTCTTTCCCCTCAATGTGTAGATCTGCAAGCATTTATATCGTATCGACGTGTCTTTAAATTATTTTAATTATCCAACAATAGTTTCATGTTATGATTCTGTAATGTTGTAGCGTCATCACATTTTATAGGCCTAAAGTAAGGTGGAAGAGGCGGCCAGTCTCCCCACCCCGACCACTGTGACAAGCGACGAGCCCTGGCGTCGAACCCTCACTCGATCGTTCTCATGATATTACCAGTAGAGTTGGTTATCCACTTTGCAAGCGCTCGACATTATTTGTTCTAGTGAATGCCTGTGTGTGGTTAATGAACCAAAGATGTAGGTCTTTGTTTAGCGCTATCGTAAGCTCTACTGATACAGAAGACACCTTAGAACAAATGGAATCATCTCCAAAATGGGCATATCTGACGCAATGTTTGTGAAGTTTAGACATGCCTTCAGTCCTTGTCAAACAGCTATTTGTAAAAGCGTGCAATTCCAACCACACATATTTAAAATCAGCTGAAATTGTTTGTTGGCGCAGGCAGGGTTGTGTTTCGTCTTCTGTTGCTTGTAACAGGCAACAATACCCCCCCCCCCCCCCCAACCCCCAATTGTATTGTTGAATTAAATTTGCGCTTATGTTCATGACATAGTTAGTTAGTTAGTTAGTCGACAGATCATCCTCATTGCACATCGAACGACTCAGTCCATAACTGCTCGGATCCCCTCCTCAGCAAATCCCGCAGCGTGTAGCGGCTAACGACACCAGTTCTGTGTTGGTTTATCAATCTTCTTTGGCTTCCTGCGTAGTGTTCTTGTTTGGCCACCCCTCTTTTAATTTGCAGTTCTCGCAGTCTGGCCATGGTTGTAGATTCACAGTCATCACTTGGTTCTCGCAAAAGTCTTACTTCTCGTAGAGCAGAGGTTCCCAAACCACGGCCTGCGGGCCACTTGTGGCCCGCCAGCCGTCAGAAAGTGGCACGCGAGGCCTCGTTATTTAATATATTATATTTTAATAATTTCAAAAATGCACTCAGAGCGTCCCGTCAGCGTGCAATAATTTACTTTGCGCATGGTTGTTATGCTCAGATATTATCGAATGCGACTGTTCAGTTCACAACGAAACGTTACGAAGTTCCCATATCCCAGCCTTGTCGGCCAATCTGAGTGTGCAAGGCACTATGTTGTCGTCTGTTATAACTGTTTAGCAGAGTCGGTAGTATTGTGTTGAAATTAGATTTTGTTTTTCCCAAATAAAAATGTACCGTTAAAGCCAATAAACATGTGTGTGAAAAATCTAAAATAAAAGAATAGTAAAACGCGAAAATGTGAAGACGTTGCTTGTCGTGAATTCAACGACGATTGGACGGATAAATTTATGTTGATGCCTAGCCATAGTGGTAAACCAGTTTGCTTAATTTCCGGATTTTGTAAATTGTAAATTTTTATTCATTGGCAATGGATGAATCCACTGACATTTGTTACACAGCTCAGGTTACAGTTTTTGTTCCAGTAATAAACGATAATGTTGAAGTCAAACATCGGGGAGAGGCTGGCCGAGTGGCTAGATCGCCGGACTCATCTTCGGGAGACCCGGGTTCGACCCTTCGGTAAGGTGTGAGATTTTTTTCTGTCGGGGGCAAAAAGAAAATCTTAATCAGTACAGTTCGAGGCGACTGCACTAGCCAAGCGGCCTTAATTCCTCAGGCTCAAAGACCCCTCTGCTATACACCGCAAGGTACTATATTGGCAGAAAATGACAGTTTTAAATGACAGGTGAAGTCATTGAATAACTTCTAGGACTTGAATCGATGCATGCAACTACCAAAGGGACTGTTCTGTTTGAAACTCTGAAGTTGTGTGCAGAGAAAAGCAACATAGAATGGACCAAATTGCACTGTGTATGCACCGACGGTGCTCAGGCTTTGACGGAGTAAAAAGTCTGGATGTCTAGCATTAGTGGAACAATTTCTTGGCTGCACTATATTAAAATATCATTGTATCATTTACCAAGAAGTTCTGTGGGAAGACTTTAAATCTGAAATATGTCATCGATGTTGTTATGAGATGTGTGAACAAATTTGAAGTAAGCCGCTGAACAGGCGGGAGTTCAGACAGTTTCTATCAGACCTGAATGAGGAATACTGTGAGCTACTGTTACACTGTGATGTCAGATGGCTATCTAAAGGGAAAGTCCTGTCACGTTTCTGGCCTTGAAAAATAGTGTCTAACTGTTTCTGTCTGAAATAAATGAATTGCCTATAGAACGGGAATGTCTGCTGAACGGTGACTGGCTTAATGACCTGGCATTTTTGGTGGATATCACGTCTCATTTAAACTCTTTAAATGCGAATATCTAGGGAAAAAACAAACTATTCACAAATTTGTGCGATGTCATTTCTTCATTTAAAATAAGATTACGACTGTTTATTGGACAGCTGACTGAAGGGACTTTAGAGGCGCTTCCAACTCTGAAGACGCTTGTGGTGGAAAAGAAATGTGACTTGTTACAGTACAAAGTAAAAGTTGAAAGTCTTCTGGATATTTTTTAGTCGAGATTTTGAGAGTTCACAATAGAGGAGGATAATGTTGCCCTCTTCATAAATCCGTTCTTATTTCCTGATGCCAAACTCCGTCAATTACAGCGAAACCTTCAGCACGAAGTAATTTATTTGAAATGCAATTCTGCACTGAGATGTAAATTTCTGGAGCTGCATGCTTCACCTTCAGCTGATCATATGATTTCATTCTGGGGACTATTGCATGTTGAACAATTTGAACACTTGCGTTCATTCGCCCAGAGATACATTTGTCGTTTTGGTTCGACTTACAGATGCGAGCAGTCATTTTCCGCAATGACCGTTATAAAAAAACAAGCAACGTCCCAGACTCTCCGACAGTAACCTAGCTGCGCTTATGACTTTCGGCACGACAGATTTGTGCCCAGACATTGATAAACTGGCATCTGAACTGAAGTAACTGGTTATAAAAAAAAACAGTACAACTGTAAATTAATTACATTAATAGCAATTTTCTAAATTGATTAAAAATTTATTGTTAAATGAACTTTCTATTTTAAACAAAATGACCGCAGTGTAGTAATGACATTGACTGTCTTTAAAGTTTTAGAAGTTTGTTGACGAAAGTTAAGAAAGTTAAGGTAAGAATGATATTGCGAAACTTTTATAATGTTATAACGTTGTGGCCCGCTTAACTACCGAAAATAGTAGATATGGTCCTCTGCTTGAAAAGCTTGGGAACCACTGTCGTAGAGCATTCAGAATGTCAGCCTGGTCCATGGCGTCCGCCCTCCACAGTAGTGTTACCTGGGAGCTTGTCAGTCCGCTCATTTCCTTTGTACTCCCGCATGCCCTGGCACGAAGATGAAACTTATCTGTGCCACACGAGACCGCTCTATGTTCATGACATGGGGATATTTAAAAAAAAATATGTTCATGACATGGGGATATTTACAAATGATCTTCTTGTGAATAACAAAAACAATAAATGATGAACGAACATTCCTTGTTATTGTCTACCAGCCTGAAGACAGATCGCTCGTAATGGTAAATTGTCTGATTGACTTTACTGATTGGTTGGATTCAAAGAACAAGTTTATCGCATTGTTCAACTATCCATTAGTTCTCCAGCATCTCCTTTAGACGACTCAGGAGAAATATCACCTTGTTGTACGAACACCCTTTACTGGCGAGGTCGAGGTTTAACGAGCTCAACTAACCAATATTGTCTAGCCAAGTTCCACAGTACTGATTTCATGCCACTTATAAATATGTAATTTATGAAATTGAGCGCGCAAATCAGAGTGGATGTTATAACCGTGAGATTTCATCTGCTTAAATGTCAGTAACTTTTCGGTAGTTCTAAATGCAGTGTTCATTAAACGTACAGTAGAATGGAAAGAGCATTCAAGCATGGTATGGTTTCTGCAACAAGAGGCTGAGGGCAACTAGCATGTAGATAGACAGCACATTACAGACACTTTATGCTTGACAGTGCCTAAGACAACGTGGCTGACAAGGAATATATATATGTGTGTGTGTGTGTGCGTGCGTGCGTGCGTGCGTGCGTGCGTGCGTGCATGCGTGTGTCTGTGTGTATGTGTGTGTGTGTGAAGGCAAGCGAGCAAGTGGGAAGATAATATCAAGAAATGGACGAATAGCATTCTGACAGAATGTACAATCAAGGCGAAAGACTGAAATTGTTGGAGATACAGTGCAACCAACCTTCATTGTGAAGACCGCATCTAACTGAATTTAGTTGAATTGAAAAATACATACTTCTAGAAATTGGAGATGGGCAGTGTGCATACTTTCTCCGTAGTCACGTATATCAACGTGAGGAACACAGTTGCGCGAGATTCGGCAGCGGGTCGCGTCGCGTTCGTTACTTACGGGGTATGTAAGCCGGTCTCTCAGAAAGCAATGGCAAACTACTGAGCGTAATCTTGTCAAAAACATCAACAACAGCTGAAAAATGCTGGTGTTGACTGCATTGTCATTTAAGGGATATGCAACTTTAAAAGAAAAAAAGTGTGCATTTTTAGAAGGTGAGGTTACAAACATGTACATACATGTACAGACCTACAAGCACTTGGAATCAACGACTGGCAAGAGAAGGTCAACCAGAGAGACGAATGGAGACGGATTGTATTTGCAGCAAAGAACCTCAATGGCTCGGAACGCTGAAGAAGAAGAAGAAGAAGAAGAGGTTACAAACAACATCATTAAATACTGAGAGCATTAAAAGTAAGGAAGATTATAATGAACAGTTAGTTAGTTAGTTAGTTAGTTAGTTAGCTAGCTAGTCAGTCAGTCAGTCAGTCAGTCAGTCAGTCAGTCAGTTAGTTAGTTAGTTAGTTAGTTAGTTAGTTAGTTAGTTAGTTAGTTAGTTAGTTAGTCGAGGTTCCAACTTCAAGGCAACGGGTCGTCCCCATTATGCTGCATTCCCGTGCCAGCGAATATCACACAAAATGCACCCCACTGTCCAATGTGAAAAGTGGAATAGACAGGAGTCTCGGCAATCCAACAGCCCGCACAGGTACACTGTGCATAATGCCGCCGTCAGATTGTCAACACAAAATTCATCCACGAATACCACAGTTTATCATTGATGGACTCGGCAGTCATCAGAAAGACCTCATTGACCCGGGTTTTCTCACATGAACAGTGTTGAATGTCTTCCCCTAGTAATAAAATAATAAAAACAAAGACAAGAATGCACAAAACAAATATGAATAGAAAGAACACAGCTGTCCGCCATTTCGGTAATGAATACAGTCGTCAAGTACAACACAAAAGTAAAAATGAGTAAATTCATATTAAATTGCAACACATAATAAATGTACATTAAATCAAAAATGGAATGTTTTGAAAGTAAAAAAGTGAAGAACTTCCATGGCTTCCATGGAATGCGATAATGCGCATACGTGTGAAATCCTGAAAAACAGAACTAAACATAAGCAATGTCAGACTGATGAACAAGTCAAACATTAACGATTCTATGGACATCACGTAACAAGAGAAAAAGGGGGGGGGGGGGGTTGCCAAAAATAACAAGAAACACGATGACTTCAGTTAACTGTGCCATAAGCAACAGCATGTGAATACACCCCAATATGGGAATTAAGTGGCGCTCTATTTTCACTCCTCTACAGAACTATTGGAATAAGACGATTTTATTGTTGTGACACACACACACACACACACACACACACACGCACGCACGCACGCACGCATGCACGCACGCACGCACGGACGGACGCACGCACGCACGCACGCACGCACGCCTCACAAACACACATTATCATCGACCTCGTTATGATGCAGGTAATTAAAGCGATTAGAATCATGCTTATAAATGTGTTGTGTAGTGTCTTTAAGGTTTCCCCTGATATAATAATAATCTTCATCTTGTGAAATGCAGCTTTTCTACATTTAACATCCTTAATACATCTTGCATCTGCTGATTTTAAAGTATCCAAATACGTCATACTGGTTTAATTCACTTTGATGTTGTATTTTGGTATAAAGTTTTGCTTTGTAATAACAATTACTTCTGTTTGGCTGTTACATACCTCATGAGTCGTATGATTCTTCTGGCTTTGGTTAGGTTTCACCAAGAGAGATCGGGTTATAATTAGCTTAATTTATTCTCATTATTGTGGTCTTTGCTCTGTATGAATTTTAGAAAAAAAAATAATTGAGAAATTTGTGAGCAGAAACTAAATGCTGGTTACAAATTTTCCTGCTGTATAATCTGACTCGCAATGATTAACTGTAAAATATGTTAGTGAATATGTTTGTTTCTACGCTGACATTGTTCATTCCATTTGTCATGTTATATATTATTACATGCTCTATTTTGCAGACGTCCATAGGCGTGTTTATCTATGTGTATTAACTATTTTTGTAACAATAGACGGTAGTATCTGCTTTCTATCAGCGTTGAATGTTGGGCGGCGCTCGCCAAACC
>OY992878.1:81996935-82035734 GCA_963921405.1 Cepaea hortensis
TAACATAATAATTGCCTTTGTGTTTGCAGAGCAATATTTGTTTTTCTTATAATTTCTGTCGTCACGTTTCCATTGCTCTTCAGCAGTGAACCTAAATATGCAAAACTGCTCACTTCGTGTAATTTCTCAGTTTATTGTATACTGAATCGGTTTATTACATAATGTATGTCTTGACAAATTTTTTTTTCGTTTCCCGTTTCTGTTAAATTGGGATACACCAGTGGTTCCCAAGCTTTTCAATCAGAGGGCCATATCTACTATTTTCGGTAGTTAGGCGGGCCACAACGTTATAACATTATAAAAGTTTCGCAATATCATTCTTACCTTAACTTTCTTAACTTTCGTCAACAAACTTATAAAACTTTAAAGGCAGTCAATGTCATTACTACACTGCGGTCATTTTTTGGTTTAAAATCAAAAGTACATTTAATAATAAATTTTTAATCAATTTAGAAAATTGCTATTAATGTAATTAATTTACAGTTGTAACTGTTTTTATAACCAGTTACTTCAGTTCAGATGCCAATTTATCAATGTCTGGGCACAAATCTGTCGTGCCGAAAGTCATAAGCGCAGCTAGGTTACTGTCGGAGAGTCTGGGACGTTGATTGTTTTTTTATAACGGTCATTGCGGAAAATGACTGCTCGCATCTGTAAGTCGAACCAAAACGACAAATGTATCTCTGGGCGAATGAACGCAAGTGTTCAAATTGTTCAACATGCAATAGTCCCCAGAATGAAATCATATGATCAGCTGAAGGTGAAACAGGCAGCTCCAGAAATTTACATCTCAGTGCAGAATTGCATTTCAAATCAATTACTTCGTGCTGAAGGTTTCGCAGTAATTGACGGAGTTTGGCATCAGGAAATAAGAACGGATTTATGAAGAGGGCAACATTATCCTCCTCTATTGTGATCTCTCGAAATCTCGACTGAAAAATATCCAGAAGACTTTCAACTTTTACTTTGTACTGTAAAAAGTCACATTTCTTTTCCACCACAAGCGTCTTCAGAGTTGGAAGCGCCTCTAAAGTCCCTTCAGTCAGCTGTCCAATAAACAGTCATAATCTCATTTTAAATGAAGAAATGACATCGCACAAATTTGTGAATAGTTTGTTTTCCCTAGATATTCGCATTTAAAGAGTTTAAATGAGACGTGATGTCCACCAAAAATGCCAGGTCATTAAGCCAGTCACCTTTCAGCAGACATTCCCGTTCTATAGGCAATTCATTTATTTCAGACAGAAACAGATAGACACTATTTTTCAAGGCCAGAAACGTGACAGGACTTTCCCTTTAGATAGCCATCTGACATCACAGTGTAACAGTAGCTCACAGTATTCCTCATTCAGGTCTGATAGAAACTGTCTGAACTCCCGCCTGTTCAGCGGCTTACTTCAAATTTTGTTCACACATCTCATAACAACATCGATGACATATTTCAGATTTAAAGTCTTCCCACAGAGCTTCTTGGTAAATGATACAATGATATTTTAATATAGTGCAGCCAAGAAACTGCTCCACTAATGCTAGACATCCAGAATTTTACTCCGTCAAAGCCTGAGCACCGTCGGTGCATACACAGTGCAATTTGGTCCATTCTATGTTGTTTTTCTCTGCACATAACTTCAGAGTTTCAAACAGATCAGTCCCTTTGGTAGTTGCATGCATCGATTCAAGTCCTAGAAGTTATTCAATGACTTCACCTGTCATTTAAAACTGTCATTTACTGCCAATATAGTACCTTGCGGTTTATAGCAGAGGGGTCTTTGAGCCTGAGGAATTAAGGCCGCTTGGCTAGTGCAGTCGCCTCGAACTGTACAGGTTAAGATTTTCTTTTTGCCCCCGACAGAAAAAAATCCCACACCTTACCGAAGGGACGAACCCGGGTCTCCCGAAGGAGTGTCCGGCGTTCTAGCCACTCGGCCAACCGCTCCCAGATGTTTGACTTCATTATCGTTTATTGCTGGAACAAAAACTGTGACCTGAGCTGTGTCACAAATGTCAGTGGATTCATCCATTGCCAATGAATAAAAATTTACAATTTACAAAATCCGGAAATTAAGCAAACTGGTTTACCACTTTGGCTAGGCATCAACATAAATGTATCCGTCCAATCGTCGCTGAATTCACGACAAGCAACGTCTTCACATTTTCGCTTTTTACTATTCTTCTATTTTAGATTTTTCACACACATGTTTATCGGCTTTAACGGTACATTTTTATTTGGAAAAGAAAAATCTAATTTCAACAGTATACTACCGACTCTGCTAAACAGTTGTAACAGACGACAACATAGTGCCTTGCACACTCTGATTGGTTGACAAGGCTGGGATATGGGAACTTCGTAACGTTTCGTTGTGAACTGAACAGGCGCATTCGATAATATCTGAGCATAACAACCATGCACAGAGTAAATTATTGCACGCTGACGGGACGCTCTGAGTGCATTTTTTGAAATTATTAAAATATAATATATTAAATAACGAGGCCTCGCGTGCCACTTTCTGATGGCTGGCGGGCCACAAATGGCTCGCGGGCCGTGGTTTGGGAACCTCTGGGATACACATTTTGCCTTTTGCCTTGATCTTGCACTGTTTTAAATAGTTTATCAGTTCACATTTGTGTTTTTGATAATGATACTGTGTCGTCGGCACATGTCCGGTATTTCTGTTCCTTGGATTACACAGGCATCATACTTGTATTGTTGCTTGTCAATACTTTCTCTCATAATCCTCATGATTCAAAGCATTATATACCTTTAACGAATTGAAACACAGAACTGTAAACAATCTATTGCCAGGCATATGTGGCTGCATATCGTCAGGTACATACTGAAGTGTTTTATAATATATGAAGTGAATAAATGAAGTACACTGTGTTCGTGTTTCGTCTCTCTCTCTCTCTCTCTCTCTCTCTCTCTCTCTCTCTATATATATATATATATATATATATATATATATATATATATATATATATATATATATATGATGGTTCCGTCGCTCTGCTACTGCGTGAGTGAATGGCGCGACACTGTGAGTTTCGTGTGAAATGCTTTTGAATCTGCCCGAGGTATTTTGGAACGTGACTGCATGTTCGGAGCGATGGCAGATGGCTATGTCCCAGAGTTGACCGGTTTTTGCCTTATGCAGAAATGCGTGGCTGCTGGGCTTCTGGTTGACTGCCACTGCCATCGACGATGAACTGTATTTCGTGGACTGTGTGGGTTAACATCTAGGAAACATCCAGATGGGAAAAATGACTGCCGATTCCATCAGAAATGAACTGGGTGTTTTGTGGGGGACTATTGTGTTGACATTCTGGCGGCGGCATTATGCACAGTGTATCTGTGCGGGCTGTTGTTTGTCGAGACTCCTGTCTTCTCCACTTTTCACATTGGTCAGTGGGGAGCATTTTGTGTGATATTCACTGGCACAGGAACGGAGCATAATGGGGACGACCCGTTGCTGTGAAGTTGGAACTGCAACTAACTAACTAACTAACTAATATATCATCATCATCATCAAGTGCCGTGCCGGCTGGCGTAGGCGTTCATGGCTCTCCATAGATCTCGGTCTTTGGTTTTCTGGATCAACTCTGGTGCTGATATTCCTCCATGCCACCGTCTCAATCCATCCAGCATCACTTCTCTTGGTCTACCTCTGCCTCTCTTCCCCTCGATCTTTCCAGTTGTTACGATGTTCTCCAATGCCTCTCTTCTCATCACGTGACCGAAGAAAGATGTTTGTCTCTGTCTTATTGTTGTATATAATGTTCTAGTTTCATTAGCCTGTTTCAGGCAGTCGTCGTTAGTTACTCTGGCAGTCCAAGGAATTCGCAACATTCGTCTCAGGAACCACATCTCTGTTGCTTCTAATTTCTTCTTAATTTGTTCATTTACGTTCCAAGATTCACTGCCATACAGCAAAACTGGTTCTACATAGCATTTCAGCACTCTCTTTCTTACATTCAGTGATAGTGACTTATTGCATAAGATACTCTTCATTTTCTGAAAAGCGGCTTTTGCCTGCCCTATTCTGCTCCTAATCTCTGTTGTACATCTTCCATCTGATGTTATAAATGCCCCTAGGTATCTAAAATTATCAACTTGGTTAAGGATTTTCCCTTCTATTTCTATGTCACATTTTGGTGTCACCATTTTCTTTGATATTACCATTGTTACTGTTTTCTTGATATTCAAGGAGAGTCCTTTCCTTGCACTCTCTGTTACTACAACGTCTAATAATTGTTGTAGGTCTGTTGAATTATCCGCCACCAATACTGTGTCATCTGCATAGCGTATATTATTTATATTATAACCTCCAACTAGTATTCCTGGCATCTCTTTGATCTCTCTCATTATTACTTCGCTATACAGGGAGAACAGATCTGGTGACAAGACACACCCTTGTCGTACTCCTAGCTTTATCCGTTCGTAACTACCCTCTTTATTTCCCATTTTAATTGCTGCTACTTGGTTCCAGTAAACATTCTTTATTATTCTTAAATCTTTTCCATCAATGTTGATATCTTCCAACATTTTAATCAGTTCATCATGTTTTACTTTATCAAATGCCTTAGTATAATCTATGAAGCACAAATATATGTCTCTCTGTTTCTCTATTGACCTTTCTATTAGTGTCCGTAATGTATAAATTGCATTGTTTGTGCCCTTTCCTTCCACAAATCCATACTGTTCTTCACTAATTTCCATTTTTATTTTCTTTTTGATTCTTCTCATTATGATTCTGAGTAGAAGCTTAGTGATATGGTTTATAAGGTTAATTGTACGAAAATCTTCACAATCAATTGCTCCTGGTCTTTTTGGTATAGCTATAAATAAAGATTTCAGCATATCACTGGGTAAATATCCACTGCTGTAAATATCATTCAACATTTTGGTTAATATATCTACTCCAAATTCTCCCAATACTTCTAATTCTTCTATTGTGATTTCATCTGGCCCAGCTGTTTTTCCTTTCTTCATACGCTTCATACGCGTCAGCGACTTCTTCTTTCAGAATAGGTGGACCTTCTAAGTTACTATCTTCTGTTAATTCTCCCCTTTCTCCTTCATATAATTCTCTTATATACTCATTCCACCTCTTCATTATAGCATCTTCCTCTAATATTATCTTTCCTGTTTTTGATTTCAAACACCCTGTATTTATTCTTATTTTTCTTCCTGTAAGCTCACTGATTTTTCTGTGCATATTTTTTGTATCTTTAATGGAATTTAATTCAATTTTTTTGCATTGCTCGTTTAACCAACTTTCTTTAGCCTTCCCACATTTATCTTTTATTTCTTTATTTATCTTAGCGTATTCTTGTTTGTCATTTTTACTCTGTTTTCTTTTGTCCATCAGTTTTAAGATATCTTCATTCATCCATTTTTTCTTAGCTATTTTGCCTCTCTCCGGTAATACTTCTTTGCTAGTTTGATGAATGGAGTCCCTTAACATTTCCCATTGTTCATCTATACTCTGTATTTTAGTTATTGCATTGTACCTATTTTTCACAGTCACTCTGTATTGTTCTTGCATTTCTTTATCTATTTTCAGAACCTCTTTATTAAGTCTCATGTTCTTAGCCATTTTTTTCCCTCTCTTTAATCTTACTTTTATTTGTCCACATAGTGGTACATGATCACTATTACAGTCAGCACCAGGCATTGTCTTTACAATAATTAAAGCATTTCTAAATCTTTTATTAATTAGTATGTAGTCAATTTGGTTGCGTATTTTCTTATCAGGGCTTATCCATGTGTACAGTCGTTATATATATATATATATATATATATATATATATATATATATATATATATATATATATATATATATATATATATATATATATATATATATATATATATATATATATATATATAACATGGTATTATGCATTGCTTTTGTTCACAACATTTATTTTACAATTTTTTTCCCTATGTGAATGTAAAATGCACAATAAATAATTGATGTACGAAATATGGGTGTTTGGAAGAGCCGAAAGTAAGACGGGCCTAGTACCATATTTGTGACCATTTGAAAATAAATTTCGTAAGCACGTTCGTTCTCTCTCTCTCTCTCTCTCTCTCTCTCTCTCTCTCTCTCTCTCTCTCTCTCTCTCTCTCTCTCTCTCTCTCTCTCTCTCTCTCTCTCTCATATACACACAGGGGCTACACATACCTGTTTAATTTTATTTTACAATATTAGCAACATTTACTGTAAACAACAGACTGAACAACAACAGTCAGATTAAATTGAGCATACCTATATCATGTGACAACATACTGGCGATGAACTTGTCGATGTAACACATCACACGAACATAAGTATAACAGAAAGTTATTAAATGTCATTGGACGGACAGTAGAACAAAAAGAGATATACCAACTAGAACTGAAATATAGGTGAACCTTAGTTATAAAGACAAATACAAAATGAGGAGAATGAACTATGTTGGACATGTGTTGTTGTTTGTCCATCAAGAATGATGATGACCATTCATTTCATCCAGTGGGGTTGAAAGTATGGAGCCGTGAGTTCTGAGATGGCTGACAAGGTCTATTTTGGCTGGAAATGTTTTTTGACACAGTGGGCAAAGAATGCTTGACGTTCAATGAGGAGGATCTCCTGCAGTGGTTTTTCTGTCCAGCTTTTCCTTCACAGCTCTTGCAGTCCTGGTTGCTTCACAAGTGACTGCACCCTTATGTAATGATGTACGCCACGAATTTCGGTCTTTAGCAGCAGTCTCCCAAGTGTCAAGATGAATTCCAAAAGCTTTCAGTGAGATTCTCAGTTTCTTTAAAGCGTTTCCTCTGGCTGCCTAGGGAGCGTTTACCACAACGCAGCTCGCCGTAAAAAAAAATTGTTTAGGTAGCCTGTGATCTGGCATGCGAGATAAGTGACCAGCCCAGCGAATCTGATTTTTCATTAGTAGAGTGTGGATACTGGGCATGGACGCTCTTTCTAGAACGTCAGTGTCTGGGATCTTGTCTTGCCATTTAATCTTCAATAGCTTCCTAAAGCAGACTGTGTGGAATTGGTTTAATTTCCCAGAATGTCGCTGATAAGCAGTTCATGTTTCACAAGCATATAGCAGTGTGGATAATATAACTGCTTTATAGATTTTCAGCTTTGTTTGCAGGCTTATTCGATTTCTGTCCCATACATTCTTGTACACTCTGCCAAAGGTCGCGCTGGCCATGGAGATTCTTGCATTCACTTCGTCATCAATTGTGGCAGCTTGTGACACAGTGCTGCCAAGATAGGTGAATTTTTCCACACCACTTAGTCTATGACCGTTCACCTTGATATTCGGCACGGTATGATTATTCCCTGGAGCTGGCTCGTACATAACTACAGTCTTCTCCAAGTTGATATTGAGCCCAAAATTGGCACAGGCATATGCGAAAGCTGAAACATTGTGTTGCATGTCTGCCTCTGAGTTGCCATAGAGAGCGCAATCATCAGCAAACAACAGCAGTTCTCTGACGGTGTCGCTGTTAGTTTTGGTTTTGGCTTTCAGCCTTCTGAGTGTCACGGGACCACTGGAGTTAACGATCAGATGATAGATTTACAGAGACAGCTGCAACTTTTTGTTGATGGGGGGGGGGGGGGGGGGGAGGGAGACACTTCCATCGGATCAAACGAAACCAAAAGTCCTTGAGATTTCATCAGGACACAGGAAAATTGTCGGCGTGTTATTTTGCCCGAATAGCAAGATGAAAGGAAAAACGCCGTTTTTATTTGGTTGCCGCCAAAACCACCAGTTGTTGACAGCGAATGACGTCACTCGGACAATCTCCGACTGGAGGAAACATAACTTATTTGCCGCCAGTGGGAAAAATTGAATTAAACTAGACTGAAGTGTTTGGCTAGCTCTGTTAAAATTTACTAAAGAATCTATTGTGTTCTGTGTCAATTAAAGTTGATGAACATGTGTCTTGCATAGCAATGTGTAGATTCAATTCAGGATAGAGCTGGTTTACATAAGGTTCCACTCCGGTTATGAAGAAAACAAGCTGAACGATTAACTGTTTAAGATTCTGGATGATTCAGTGAAGGAGGTTTTATTTAGCGGCTTTTGCTCTGGGCCCATAATCAAGAGGGTCTGAAGGAACATGGCTCTGTTGAGCAGAAGCAGATAACTATCTGGAAATGACTCCTTAGTGATAGGTTTCACGGAAGTTGAGTGAAATTATTTTCCATACCACATGTAAAAAGAACAATATGGGTTATAAGGGGAACAGGAACAACGAACATAGCGTTCTTCTCGGTTATTAGATTCCTGTGGAACTGTAATTATTAACTGTGTAATCGTGAAACTCTAGAACATTTAGGATTGAATCATTTTGTTTCAAGTGACAGTAATCCGTGTTTTCACGATACAGGGATTGTTAAATCTCAGAATGGCAGGGACATTTAGTAACATTGTATGTGATCGATTCAGGATTGGTGACCAGGTATTTGGGCTATCAAAGAGCTACTGGAGGAAGTCAACATCTGGCAGGAGGGACACATCGTTTGGTGAGGTCATTGTGTGCTGAGCTATGATGATGTTGTGTGGCCATTACCGGGGTGATAAGACTTTGCTACTGAGCTGTCCGGTCTGATTCTGCAGACACACTAGAGTATACGACATACATTCTACACATACATTTCGCACATACATACACTTTTCTTCATTAAATTAAATTGTTATTAATTTAATAGAAACTAGAAGCTAAAGTTGTGCAGTATGTTGTTTTTGGGGAAGAATGAGAGGGGGCATGATCCAGTGGTGAGTGGTGAGAGAGAAAGAGGTATCCAGAGATTGACGGGGTGTTGTGGACGGAATCTAGTGGATTCTCCAGAATAATGATATGGGGTTAAAAAGAATGTGAGTGTTGATTCCCCTTACCCCAGGGACGACACTATAAATAAATCCACGACATTACTGGGGGGTCGACAACAGGATCATTTGACAACGGGATCTTTCGACAACGGGATCTTTTGACAACGGGATCTTTTGACAACGGGATCTCTTGACAATGTGGTCTTTTGACACGGGATTTCTCGACAAGGGGTCTCCCGATACGGGACGGTGATATAATATTAGTGAGGATCCAGCTAGGGTGAATGTGGATAGAAGTTAAGACACATATCTTGCCTGTTCACACTTCACACGTCTACTTAAGTCTTTGGTCCTAAATCGACTCTTGTCCTTGAGATATTGGTTTGTGTTGTGCTGTGTGGTGTTAAATATATAGATACATTTTAATTAGTGAATATCTATATATTGTTTAGAGAATTTACACTCAGCCTGCTGACTCACCTCTCTGGAATATGGCCACTCCTAAATTAGATTTCGCAGAACTAAAGGCAAGATGGGAAGGAATGGGCTTGTCGGGTTCTGCACTAACAGATTACATACAGGAGGTGGAGAGGGATTTTCGTCAAGCAGAAAGGGAAGATCGGAAGGCCGAGATGGAATTGAGAAAGATGGAGTTAGAAACTAAGAGGATAGAAGCTAAGCAAGTCGCTAGAGGCTGGAACTTGAAGCCGAGCAAGCAGATAAGAAATTTGAAGCTGAGCAAGCAGCTAATAAATTTGATGCTGAGCAAGCAGCGAAGAAACTTGAAGCTGAGCAAGCAGCTAAGAAATTTGAAGTTGAGCAAGCTGCTAGGCAACTGGACGCTGAGCAAGCTGCAAAGAATCTTGAAGCGGAGTAAGCTGCTAGGAGATGGGAAGCTAAACAAGAAGCTCAGAAAAGGGAGCACGAGTACCGAATGCGGGAACTCGAGCTTAAGAGGCAATCTTGTTGGGAAACCGAGGGAGCAGTGGGAGGCTCCTCTCTCCCTGGCTCAACCCCAGTAGATGGACATAGTTACCATGATATTAAGTTTCCTCTAGCGGTCTATGACCAAGACAAAGAGAAGATCGACCAGTACTTACAACGCTTCGAGGCCATGTCTGTTGCTATGGGTCTGGATCATGACAAATGGTGTCTTAAGTTGTCCCAGGGATTACGCGGGACCGGTTACGAGGTTTATTCTCGCCTACCGCCAGGACACGAGAACAATTACGACGAATTGAAAACGGCTCTTTTGAAACGTTTCGAAGTTACGTCACATACCTTACGGAAAAAAATTTCGAGCAGCAAAACGAGAACCGGGAGAGTTGTTTGCCGCCTACAGTCTGCGTCTGAAATCCTATCTCCATAAGTGGATGGATTTGGCTGTGTTCGCGCATGACTATGAGAGTCTGGAAGAGCTCATGGTAGTCGATCGAAACCTCTCAGGACATTCCTGGGAGAAAAAGGGGCGGAACGTATTGACATCGTGACGAAATTGGCAGAACGGTTCGTCGAGGTACATGGCGAGGTGGGTGAAAACCTTCCAACAAACACCAAAAGTCAGGAGAAACAGGACCGGAAGAAATCCAAAAACACAGGATCCAAGAAAGGGGAACCTTATGTAATAACTTCAGAGGAGAGTTTGGAGAAGACGAAGGAGGGAAGCAAGAGCACCTTGAGCTCTACACCAAAACAACCGTGGTCGGAGAAGTGGTGTTCGATTTGTAAGTCACCCTCGAGGGAATGCAAATCGAAGATTAGAGCCCTCACTTCGCGGCATGTCAATTGACTTCAAAGGAGGTTGTCACTGAAAATGCCAAGGTCGACAAGGAAGCTCCCCACCATGAGAGCTCACTAAAGTTCGGCACGAGAAAATCTAGGACAGGGAGATAGTGCAAACACTGCAGGTCGAACACGCATAATGCTATTGACTGCAAGGTTAAGTCAGGAGACTCTCATTTCGTCGTGTGCCCAGGGAAACATAAGGAGGAGACCACCGAACATGTCGAGGCCGAGGAAGAGACTCCAGACCAGGACAAGCCACCTGTAGTGGAATTGATAGAGGTTAACGGCCGACAAGTTGAGTGTCTATAGGACACTGGACTGGACGGGGAGGCCGTGATTTCTGCGGATCTGGTACACACATAACAATTCACAGGTGAGACCATGGAGATACAGCCTGCACAGAAGAGTGCTGTAACCATGAAGTTGCCAATTGCCAAAGTGGAGATTCGGTCAATATATGTCACCGTCACAATCAAGGCCGCTGTATTGACCGATCCCATTTCCCCCGTCATCCTCGGTTTCCGGTATGTATTTCTGGGAATTCCCTGGGAGCCAATCCATGTGGGAGCAATTCAGACTCGCTCTCAGACGAGAATGGATCAGGCAGAAGCAATTGTGAACTAACCCACTGCCGGGGAAGTTGCGAACTGCCCAGAGTGAGGATGCAACCTTACGTCCTTGCTACAAGAAGCTGCCGAGAAGTGCTGATCCACAAAAACGGGGGCAGTTCTACACGAAGAATAGGATACTCTACAGGAGAGCCGGAAGGGGAGACAACCTACACGGACATTTCGTGGTCCCGAAGGCTCATCGTTCCCAAATTCTTCATATGGGGCATACCATCTCATTTAGTGGACATATGGGTATTGCCGCCACCATGCAGCGAATTTCCTGCCAGTACTATTGGCCAGGAATGACCGGTGATGTGCGTCGGTATGTGAAGTCATGCCCTGAGTGCCAGAGGGTGGCACCGAAACACTGGACAGTGCCGGTGGTCTTAGGTGAATTGCCCATTATGAACTCTCCTTTTGAGAGGGTAGCCATCGATATCGTGGGTCCACTTCCTAGGACTAGGAAGAGGAACATGTACATACTCACAATGGTAGATTGCTGTACAATGTGGGGAAAAACCATACCATTGACCACAATTGACTAGAAACGAGTGGTGGACGCACTTATGGAGGCCTTTACTAGATTAGGCTTCCCTGATCAAATTCTGACGGAAAATGGGTCCCAGTTTTGTGGGAAATTAATGGAGGAGGTATTTAGGGTGTTCCACTCTAACCATATACATACCAGCCATTACCACCCTCAAGCCAATGGACAAGTAGAGCGTTTCAACGGCACGTTGATGACAATGTTCCGGAAACTGGCACAGGGAAAACCTGATAGGTGGGATGAATATATCCCAGCAGCACTTTTAGCCTATCGGGAAGTACCTCATGGCTCAACAGGACTACCACCCGCTACTTTGCTGTTTGGTCGTCCAATCAAGGGACCGTTGGAAGCTATGTTGAGGAGTTGGACTGAGGAGGGGACGTCAGAAGAAGTGATCTCCTCTTATAAATACGTGGAGGAATTGAAAGAAAAATTTCACAAGGGATGGACTCTAGCGACTCAAAACTTGAAAAAGGCCAGAAAAAGACATGCGGCTTACTACAACCGTAGGTCTAAAGATAGATCTTTAGAGGTGGGAGACAAAGTCTTGTTGCTACTCCCAACGGGAACCAATAAACTGGAGATAGGTTGGCAAGGACCATTTCCCGTGGAAATCCTGATTTCCAGAACCAACTATCAGATACGGATCCGGGGAAAGTCGAAGATTTTTCATATCAATCTCCTGCGGAAGTACGAGGAGAGACCCGGAGACAAGGCAGCCCACCTTATGGCAATGGCAGTCGCAGTGGAGACGGAAACGGGAACCGATGAGGGCAGGGAATATCCCCTGGTACAACATGAAAACTATAGGGATGTGCAGGTGAACCCTGATCTGACCTCCCAGGAGAGGGAAAAGATTACCCAGGTTCTCGAGTCTCATAAGCAGATACTGACTGATAAACCAGGACGAACGGGGTTGGTTGAGTTCGAGATGACCGTGACCACACATGAGCCTGTTCGCCAAAAGTTTTACCCAGTGTCATTCTCTAAAGAAAAGGCCCTGGAGGCGGAAATACAGAAACTGCTGAAGGATGACGTGATTGCGCCATCCACATCCCCATACAATGCGGGGGTGGTTTTGTTACGCAAACCAAGTGGAGAACACCGGTTGTGTATAGACTATCGACTCTTGAACAGTCATACTCAATTTCAGGTGGAACCTTTGCCGAATCCAACTCAGTTATTCGCTAGGCTCCATAAGGCTAGGTACTTCTCAAAGGTGGATCTGAGTCGTTGGTATTATCAGATTCCGGTAAAACCAGAAGTTCGACCTCTTCTGGCTTTCAGTACACCCAGCTGACACTACGAATTCAAGGTCATGCCCTTTGGACTCAGCAATGCACCTAGTGTGTTTACTCGCATGATGAGGACCTTATTAGATCCCTTACAGGATCCGTCCATTATATCATTCATGGATGATATACTGATTTCCAGTGACAGCCTGGATGACCATTTGCAATCCTTGGAGAGCGTTTTTAATAGGCTCAGGGAAGCAGGGCTTACAGCTCGCCCAACCAAGTGCATGATTGGTTACCAGACTCTGGAATTTCTGGGTCACACCATCACTCCAGGACAAATTGTTCCAGAGGAGAAGAACCTAGAAACGATCAGACGTGCTCTAAGGCCGAAAACAAAGAAGGATGTGCGATCCTTTCTTTCGTTGTGTGGGTTCTACCAAAAATTTATCCCGCATTTCACTGAACTGGGAGCTCTATTAACGGAAACCTTGAAAAAGGGATCCCCGGATCAAATCGTTTGGACACCGGAGGGCGAGAGTGCACACGGTCAGTTGGTCAGCAAACTTGTTTTACAGCTCCCCGACCTTTCCAAGCCATTTGTGTTGAGAACTGATGCGAGTGGGATTGGAATTGGGGCAGCCCTGTTACAGGAAGGGAAAGACGATGCTTCGGTTTTGAAACCAGTGGCATACGCAAGCAAGAAACCTCTCCAGGTTGAAAGGAATTATTCGACCGTCGAGAGAGAGTGTTTGTCTCTTGTATGGGCCGTACTAAAATTCCAGACCTATTTGTATGGAGTTCAGTTTCGGGTCCAGTCGGATCATCAGCCCTTGATGTTCCTGGTTACTTCTCAGAAGCTCAACGCCCGTTTTATGCGGTGGTCGTTGCTGCTTCAGCCCTACCATTTCACGGTGGAGTATATACCTGGGAAGGAAAATGTTGGAGCTGATTTCCTGTCTAGACACCCAGCTCCTGAAGAGGGGAATAGATTATCTGGATGGAACTTCCAATGGAAAAGAGTGATACTGACTACTCTCTTAAGAGGGGTCCTATGTAACGGGACCACTGGAGTTAACGATCAGATGATAGATTTACAGAGACAGCTGCAACGTTTTGTTGATAGGGTGGGGGACACTTCCATCGGATCAAACGAAACCACAAGTCCTTGAGATTTCCCCAGGACACAGGAAAATTGTCGGCATGTTATTTTGCCCGAATAGCAAGACGAAAGGAAAAACGCCGTTTTGATTTGGTTGCCGCCGAAACCACCTGTTGTTGACAGCGAATGACGTCACTCGGACAATCTCCGACTGGAGGAAACATAACTTATTTGCCGACAGTGAGAAAAATGGAATTAAACTAGACTGAAGTGTTTGGCTAGCTCTGTTCAAATTTAGGAAATAATCTATTGTGTTCTGTGTCAATTAAAGTTGATAAACATGTGTCTTGCATGGCAATGTGTAGATTCAATTCAGGATAGAGCTGGTTTACATAAGGTTCCACTCCGGTTATGAAGAAAACAAGCTGAACATTCACTGTTTAAGATTATGGATGATTCAGTGAAGGAGGCTTTATACAGCGGCTTTTGCTCTGGGCTCATAATCAAAAGAGTCTGAAGGAACATGGGTCAGTTGAGCAGAAACAGATAACTATCTGGAAATGTCTCCTTAGTGATAGGATTCACGGAAGTTGAGTGAAATTATTTTCCATACCACATGTAAAAAGAACAATATGGGTTATAAGGGGAACAGGAACAACGAACATATCGTTCTTCTCAGTTATTAGATTCCTGTGGAACTGTAATTATTAACTGTGTAATCGTGAAACTCTAGAACATTTAGGAATGAATCATTTTGTTTCAAGTGACAGTAATCCGTGTTTTCATGATACAGGGATTGTTAAATCTCAGAATGGCAGGGACATTTAGTAACATTGTGTGTGATCGATTCAGGACCAGTATTGGACTATATCCGTGATTGGTGACCAGGTATTTGGGTTATCAAAGAGCTACGTAGGAAGTCAACATCTGGCAGGAGGGACACATCGTTTGGTGAGGTCATTGTGTGCTGAGCTATGATCATGTTGTGTGGCCATTACCGGGATGATAAGACTTTGCTCCTGAGCTGTCCGGTCTGATTCTGCAGACACACTAGAGTATACGACATACATTCTACACATACACTTCGCACATACATACACTTTTCTTCATTAAATTAAATTGTTATTAATTTAATAGAAACTAGAAGCTAGAGTTGTGCAGTATGTTGTTTTGGGGAAGAATGAGAGGGCGCATGATCCAGTGGTGAGAGAGAAAGAGGTATCCAGGGACTGACGGGGTGTTGTGGACGGAATCTAGTGGATTCTCCAGAATAATGATATGGGGTTAAAAAGAATGTGAGTGTTGATTCCCCTCAACCCAGGGACAACACTATAAATAAATACACGACACTGAGATTGAACAACTTTCCATTCATGCGGTAGTTGATGTCTATTCCGATGCCATTGTTCTCGAAGGTATTCGTCAGCATAGCTGAAAACATGAGGCTGAAAAGTGTTGGAACCAGGACACATCCTTGCTTCACTCCATTGGTGACAGGAAAAGACTCAGACAGTTCACCATTTTCATGTACTCTTGCCTGCATACCATCATGAAATAGCCGCATTATTTTAACACACTTTTGTGGACAGCCATATTTCGCCATAATCTTCCACAGTCCTTCTCTGCTGACTGTATGAAAAGCCTTGGTAAAGTCAATGAAAGTGGAGAACATATCAGAGTTCTGTTCCAGAAATTTCTCTTGCAGCTGCCTTTGCTGTGAAAATCACGTCAAAAGTACCTCGTTCTTTTCTGAAGCCACATTGACTCTCAGGAAGAAGACTTTGATCGAGATGGGCCGTGAGACGATTGAGAAGAATTATGGCGAGTATCTTCCCTGCGATTGAGAGCAAGGAGATGCCCCGGCGTTTGTGACAGGATTGGCGGTTTCCTTTACGTTTGTAAAGGTGGCTTATTGACGCGTCTTTGAAGTCTTGTGGCATGGTCTCGTTCACCCATATGTTTGTAAAGACTTGGTGAAGCTGCTCTATTAGGACCGGCCCACCTGCCTTATATATATCTGATGGGATGGAGTCAGAAACCAAGCGCCTTTCCACTGGAAAGTTGCTGGATGGCTTTGTTTAGTTCCACTATGGTTGGCAGGTCAACAAGTGTATCATTAGTGGGAACTTAAGGAAGACAGTTGATGGTTTCATCATCGAAGAAGGAAGTTGCATTTAAGATGTTGCTGAAATGCTCTGCCCAGCGTTGAAGGATGTTTTTCTTGGTGTTCCTGCCCTACCGTCTGCCGGCTCTCTCCCGTGGGTGCTCTTCGCTGAGCGTCCCGGGTGGCCGGCGCGTTTACTTTGAAAAAATTAGAGTGTTGAAAGCAGGCCTCGGCTGCCTGAATAATGGTGCATGGAATAATGGAATAGGTCCTCGGTTCTATTTTCTTGGTTTTCGGAATTGGAGGAAATGATTAACAGGGACAAACGGGTGCATTCGTATTGCGGCGTTAGAGGTGAAATTCTTGGATCGCCGCAAGACGAGCTACTGCGAAAGCATTTGTCAAGAATGTTTTCATTAATCAAGAACGAAAGTCAGAGGCGCGAAGACGATCAGATACCGTCGTAGTTCTGACCATAAACGATGCCGACTAGCGATCCGCAGGAGTTGCTTCGATGACTCTGCGGGCAGCTTCCGGGAAACCAAAGTGTTTGGGTTCCGGGGGAAGTATGGTTGCAAAGCTGAAACTTAAAGGAATGACGGAAGGGCACCACAATTATCGTTTCTTTACTTATTCAGTTAAGCGGAGAGCGGGGCGCAAGCCCCTCGCTTCTGGAGTTAAGCGGCAACCGGCGCTCGTCGTCGGCCGCGATCCGCTCTGAAGACAGTGTCAGGTGGGGAGTTTGACTGGGGCGGTACATCTGTCAAAAAGTAACTCAGGTGTCCTAAGGCGAGCTCAGCGAGGACGGTCCCGGCACGGGGAGGTAGTGACGAAAAATAACAATACGGGACTCTATCGAGGCCCCGTAATTGGAATGAGTACACTTTAAACCCTTTAACGAGGATCTATTATTCGCGGGGCGCGGCGTTCCCACTGGTGACTCTGGATAACTTTGTGCTGATCGCATGGCCTTACGTGCCGGCGACGCATCTTTCAAATGTCTGCACTATCAAATGTCGATGGTACGTGACATGCCTACATGATGCGTGAATTAATGTGAATTGCAGCCAGCAGCCGCGGTAATTCCAGCTCCAATAGCTTATAATAAAGTTGTTGCAGTTAAGAGCGTTTTTTTTTTTATATGTTGCAGTGTAGGCTACCTTTTGTTTGCAAAGAGTCACTGCACGAGACTCTAGGCTACCATTTGTTTTGTAAAGAGTCACTATATTACAGAGTTTCCGACTTGGGTCAAGTTGGCGGGACATGTCTTCTGCTAACTTGACTAAAGACGGTTGATCGGCGGCTTGACAATCCACCATCATAAAACTCCCAACTGTTACAGAATCAGATGACTGGCTATAAATGTTTAACCAAACAAAGAGAGCCACGACTTCTGCTCTATGCGCCTACTTTGGCACGAGAGGAAAGACAAGACAAGACAAGACCTATGCCCCCCACCTGCACTGAGGAGGGGAACTATGCTTGGTGATGGAGGACCGTAGGCCGCTTTCAGTGAGTCGTAGAAGTTTTTCATGTCATGTCTGTCAGCAAAGCCTTGAATTTCGTCAGCTTTATATCTCAGCCAGGAGTCCCGCGTGTGCCGAAGTTTCTGCCGCACTACTCTCCGAATGTTATTGAAGGCTTTTTTTTTTTTTTTTAATGTTGACTTCGGGACATACAAATGTGCCATGAGGAGAAGATGTTTCTCGGCCAGCAATTGGTTGATGTCTTCGGAATTTTCATCAAACCAGTCTTTATGCTTTCGGGGCCCTGGACCCAGGATTTCCATAGCAATGTTGTAAATTATGTCCTTTAGGGCTCTCCACTCTGTATCCGCATCCTGTTTAGCTGCAGCATTGGGCTTGAGGCGATCTTCCAGCATGTTTTCAAACGACAGCTGCATTTTTGTTCTGTTTAGGCGGGTGACATTTAGTTGTTGTTTTTTTTTACCCCTTGAGGACGCCGTGGTGGTTTGATGTGTATGTTTATTTTCGAGATAATGAGACGACGGTCTGTCCAACATTCGGCACCAGACATGAATTTTTTCACCCGACCTGTCTGTCACTCCTCCTGACGATGACATAGTTAATGAGGTGCCAGTGTTTCGAGCGAGGGTGCATCCATGATGTATTATTTCTCGTGGGAAGACGGACAATTGTGTTGGTGATCAGAAGATCGCGTTCGGCACAGGTTTGAAGGAGGAGGAGCCCATTGCTGTTGCAATTTCCGACTCCGCACTTTCCAATGATGTCACTCCAAGAGGCGGTGTCCTTGTCTACTCTGATATTGAATATGTACAAAGACAAAGGAAACACGGAAGTCGCTGTATCATAATAACTGGACGCTCGTTTATCGGGTCCGTGGTCGTGAATTCGAATCCGCATTGGGAATGCTTTTTAAAATTGACCTAGGCTCCCAATTCAACCCAGCCTAAAAGGGGTATCAGGAAATGTCTGGGAAAATAAAGTCGGCCGATACGATACTGACCATATAAACCACCGAGTGCCAATTGGTTTATAAAAATATGGACTTGGCACCATGTGCTCAATGCAACTTTAAGCACGTAAGAGGTTTCTTTACTTTAATATTTCCCACATAAAATGACATACACGTATAGAAACGATTGTTTTGGAGGGAAGTGTACAGGAAGACAAAGGTGTTATTGGGGGAGGGGGGGGAATGTACAGGGAGACAGAAATGTTATGGAGTGAAGTGCACAGGGAGACAGAGTTGGTATGGATAGAAGTTACAAGGAGACATATGTTATGGATAGAAGTGTACAGGAAGAGAGTGGTGTTATGGAGAGAAGTGTACAAGGAAACAGAGATGTTATGGAGGGAAGTGTACAGTCAGGTAGAGGTGTTATGTAGGGAAGTGTACACGACGACAGAGGTGTTATGTAGGGAAGTGTTCAGCGAGACAGAGGTGTTATGGAGAGAAGTGTACATGGAGACGGAGGAAAGGAATGCCACAACGTTACATGATTCAACGTGTGATGATAGATAGTTTACACATGATCATGATAGCCGCAGAAGCAGGACAGTCGCCCCATGAAAGAAGGACTGTTATGGCGGTCATTGTTCTGCGAAAAACAGGCCACTGAATGTTGATAGCTCTAAGATGTCGTTGGCGTATAAATACATGACCGAGCATTTGAACAGATATAAACACGAAATTGAGCCGATGTTTTTTTCTACTTCTTCTTTGTTCACATTCAGACGTCAATTGGAATAAATGCAAAGAAAGTAGCAGTCATCTTAAGCTTGTTGACACCTTCATAGTGTTTGTTCTTAAATGGAACGAGTGTGGACACACAAGTTGTCTCTGTTCTGCCTATGTTGAAAACGCCTCCAACAAATGTTTAGCTGTCATTTTACCAGTGCTACATTTACATTCATCAGTATCTCAATATAAACATATTGCTTGTCTGGCAATCTAGTAGCACACGAAGCATCATTTTGATCTCAAACCTCTCCACAGCTTTGAGGCAGTCTTCTGGGTTGTATATGTCTTTACAAAGAAAATAAGTGTTCCCAAGTGTGCTGCTCCTCGCTGTCAATTGGTTTAAGTGTGGTCTGTCTCTAAGTGAAGCAGACAGGTTCAGAAGGGTACACTTCTATTAAGAACCCATTTATCCCGACTATGACCCAAGCGTGGCGACGTAGGCGAGTGCACAGATTGTCAATTTGTCTGGCACTATCCTCTTGTCTATACTTTTGTGATAGTATGTCTGATATTAAATACAACAAAGTTAAACCATCAATCACGTCCAAATCAATAGTTAAAGAAGCAACGAATTTGATTTAGTTAGTAGGCTAGTCGTCAGCTAAACTCAATCCACTTCGATTAATATACGTTACATAATGTATATGTAGAATATTTTCGTATTCATCCATTTTTGTGTAGATGCTCATGTGTGTGAAAGTGTAGGAGTTTTTGTAAATTAGATTAAGTGACAGTGTTAAGGAATGTGTGTATGCGCGTGCGTGGACAAACAAATGTGATTGAATATATATATATATATACATCATCTCCTCCCATGCCTTTCCGGCTGGCGTGGGCGATCATACCTCTCCACAAATTACAATCTCTGACGTCATGGATCAATTCGTGCGTTGACTTCCTTCCGTGCCATGACATAAGACTTTCAATATAACTTTCTTCTCATAACGTGGCCAAAAAACAAAAACAATAACGATGAGTGCCTCTTTCTGATGTTTGTGATAAGTTGTCTTTGCGACTCTGCTTCCCTTAAAACTTCCTGATTGCTCCTTTTGGCTGTCCAATTAATTTTCAGCATTCTTCTATAAAACCACATCTCCAAGGCATCCAGGGATTTCTTCACCTGTTTACTACCGGTAATTGTCCAGGATTCGCAACCGTATGTTAAACTGATTCTATGTAACATGCAACTCCTGGCTGGGCAACAAAGCTGATGAGATTCAAGGCTTTGATGACAGACATGATATGAACAACTTCTACGACTCACTGAAAGCGGTCTATGGTCCTACATCACCAGGCATAGTTCCCCTCCTCAGTGCAGATCGGGGAACATTGATCACCGATAAGAAAGAACAGATTTTAGCAACTTCTTTAATGCAACCTCCTCCATCGATGATAAACCATCAACTGCCATCATCAAGTCCCTACTAACGATAAACTTGCTGACCTGCCAACAATACTGGAAATAAACAAAGCCATCCAGTGAATTTCCAGCGGCAAGGTGCCAGGTCCTGACTCCATTCCGGTGGAGATATACAAAGCAGATGGACCGGTTCTAACAGAGCAGCTTCAAAAAGTCTTTATAAACATATGGGTGAACGAGACCATGCCACAAGATATCAAGGACGTTTGGATAGCCCACCTTTACATATGTTACGGAAACCGTCAATCCTGTGACAACCACCGAGGCATTTCCTTGGTCTCAATTGCAGGGAAGATACTCGCCAGAATTCTTCTCAATCGCCTCACAGCCAATCTCGACCAAGGTCTTCTTCCTGAAAGTCAGTGTGGCTTCAGAAAAGAAAGAGGAACTGTTGACATGATTATCGCTGCAAGTCAGCTGCGAGAGAAATGTCAGGAACATAACTCTGAAATGTTCTCCAATTTCATTGATCTTACCAAGGCTTTTGATACATTCAGCAGAGAAGGACTTTGGAAAATTATGGCGAAATATGGCTGTCCACAAAAGTTTATCCAAATAGTGTGATGATTTCATGACGGTATGCAGGCAAGAGAACAGGAAAATGGTGAGCTATCTGAGCCCATTCCTGTCACCAATGGAGTGAAGCAAGACTTGTCCTGGCACCAACACTGTTCAGTCTCATGTTTTCAGATATGCTGACGAATGTCTTCGAAAACAATGACACTGGAATAGACATCAACTACCACATGGATGGAAAGTTGTTCAATCTAAGAAGACTGGAAGCTAACACCAAAACTACCATCGACACCATCAGAGAGCTCCTGTTTGGTAATTATTGCGATCTGTATGGCAACTCAGAGGCAGTCATGCAATACAATGTTTAATCTTTCGCTTATGCCTGTGCCAATTTCGGGCTCAATATCAACTTGGAGAAGACTACAGGTATATACCAGCCAGCGCTAGGGATTAATCACACCGTGCCGAACATCCAAGAGAATGGTCATAGGCTAAGTGTTGTGGGCAAATTCACCTATCTTGGCAGCACTGTGTCCCAAGCTGCCACAATTGATGACGAAGTTAATGCAAGAATCTCCAAGGCCAGTGCGGCCTTTGGCAGACTGACTGTACAAGAATATGTGGGACAGAAATGGAATAAGTCTGCAAACAAAGCTGAAAGTCTACAAAGCAATTGTATTATCCACACTGCTATATGCTTGTGAAACCGGGACTGTTTACCAGCGGCACACTAGGAAATTAAACCAGTTCCACACAGTCTGCTTTAGGAAGCTATTGAAGACTAAATGGCAAGACAAGATCCCAGAAACTAAAGTCCAAGAAAGAGCGTCCATGCCCAGTATCCACACACTACTAATGAAGAATCAGATTGCTTGGCTGGTCACTTAACTCGCATGCCAGATCACAAGCTCCCTAAACGAATTTTTTTCGGGCAGCTGCGTTGTGGCAAACGCTTCCAAGGCTTCCAGGGAAAAACTCGTTAAAGACACTTTTAAAATCTCACTAAAAGCTTTTGGAATTCATCATGACACTTGGGAGACTGCTGCTAAAGACTGAAATTCGTGGCTTACATCATTACACAAGGGTGCAGTCACGTGTGAAGCAGCCAGGACTGCAAGAGCTGTGAAGAAGAGGCTGGACAGAAAAACCACTGCAGGAGATCCTCCTTCTGGAACGTCAAGAATTCTTTGCCCACTGTGTCAAAGAACATTTCGAGCCACAATAGGCCTTATCAGCCATTTTAGAACTCACGGCTCCATACTTTCAAAACCATTGGATAAGATTAATGGTCATCATCATTCTTGATGGACAAACAACAACACATGTAACATGCAAGAACTCTTTTTCTGACTTTCAAGGACAGTGACTTATTGCCCAAAACGTTCTTCATTTGATAGTTTGCAGTTTTTGCTTGTCCTATTCTGCTCTTTATCTTAGTGATGCATTTTCAATCTGATGTTATGCATGTGCCTAGATATCTGAATTTCTTGACGTACCTCAAAATAACGCGCTCAACTGTTTTGAATCAACCTGCAGCACACTAATCCTGGAGCTCAAATGGATTCGTCGCTATATATAAACATCAGAGATCACAGATTGGCGTTAAAAATGGGATAATAAATTAAATTACTAGGACATGTTTAAACCTCTGGTTTGTTTTTTTTTTTTTTTTTTTTTTTTTTGGGGGGGGGGGGGCTTGCTCCGTGGCTAAGGGGCAATTCGTGATCCCGCATAACCGAGTTCGAAACACAGCTGCGCGCGATTTGGCAGCAGACCACAGTGTGTTGGTTTTTTTAAGAAATGGTAATGGTGCCGTCGTTTAGAAAGCAATGGCAAACTACTGAACTTAAACTTGCCAAGAGATGACAACAGCAAAAAATGCTGGTGTTGACAGCAACGTCCTGTAAAAGATATGCAACTAACTCTGATATTTGAAGATGGAGATGCCGGCTATCATAGAACACGCAGCCAGGAACTTAGGACCGCTAATCTAAAAAGGGGCAGAAGTAACTAAGGTTTCATGGAGATAAGATCTGTTGAAATTGTGAATTTTCATGCCATAGTGACAGTGAGACAGTTACATCTTCTTCCACAACCAGACTAATTGCCCTGTATGGGGTCTGGAAATAATGTCACGGTCCATGTTTCTGACAGCTGCTCTACATTATTCTGCTGTTCCTAACTGTAATCGTTGTCAGGGCAGTGATCGCAATACATACTCTCTATATTACACTGCCGAGAGTTTTCTAATGTGCGCTAAATGAAAAAGTACTAGTTTTCACTTTTTTAAAATATCCTTTAAATAGAGATCAGTGGGTAGCATAATGTTATTGGATGTTTTCGAAAAAGACTGTCCTATAATATCTTCAACTGCAATTTTATAACGGGCGTTCATTTGAAATCCGTTCGTCCCGCACCACGCGTAATTGCTTACGTTGAACATGATCATGTCATTGTCATGTGATAAGTACTGACCAATGCATAAAAGAGCGCGTGCTTATCGTCCCATGATGCATAGGTTCTGTTTCCGACCGTTGAGAAAATGGCCGGGCTGATCAAAAATCCGTCCAAAGAAGCTCAAAGAGCGATGATTCAGTTTCTTTCATTTGAAGGATGTCGACCAGTGGACATTCATAGAAAAATGCAGGCAGCGTACGGTAACAAATGTGTGTAGAAGACAACAGTGACAGACTGGGTACGAATGTTTCCTAAAGGACGTCAGTTCACGACAGATCTTCGACGGCCGGGTCATGTGCATATTGTTGCAACAGAAACACCAATGGCAGAACTGATGCAGCAGTGCAGATGAACCGTTTTCGAAGCAAACGTTCGCTAGCGAAAGAATTTGATGTGTGAATTGGAACAATTAAGAAGGTCGTTCGTAAGAAACTGCAATATCGGAAGGTGTTTTCACTATGGGTACCACGGATGTTGACAGACCATCAAAAAGAGGAACGCACGAGATAGTGTTTGAACCATTTGCTGCGTTACAGAGTGGAGGGTGATGCATTTCCCTTCCGCATAGTGGCAGGCGATGAATCATGGCGTCACCACTTTGAGCCGAGCAGCAAAAGAGAGAGCATGCAATGGAAGCATGCTGGATCACCAAAAGCCAAAAAATTCAAGTTACAATTTTCCGCTGGTAAGGTTATACTCAGCGCATTTTCTGACCATGAAGGTCTAATTTTGACCGACTTTAAAGAACCTGGTGTCAACATCCACTCTACCCACTACTTGCAAACACTAGACAAGCTGCAAAAAATCCATCAATAATAAACGACCCAGCATTCTTTCTCATGGTGTGATTTTGTTGCACGATAATGCTCGTCCGCATTACACAAAGATTGTGCAGGAAGCATTAACAAAGAAGAAGTGGGAAATTCTTCAACATCCAGCCCATAGTCCTGATTTGTCACCATGTAATTTTCATTTGTTCGGACCTCTAAAAAAAGCTCTCAAGGGGCAACGATTTTACACAGATGCAGACGTAATGAACGCGGTAAACTCTTGGTTCAGTGAGCAAGGACAATCTTTTTTTGCGGACGGCATTCGCCGCCTACCTAAGCAATGGGATGCTTGCTTAAATGCCTACGGCGACTTCTTCTGACCAACCCACGGTGCATAATTGATTCAAAATGAATGCTTTATTTAATTCTACCACACCTGTTAATGTTTCTGTTATGCTTTTGTAATAAAGCCATTGGAACGGGTTTCAAATGAACATCCCTAATATAACATCCACTACAAATATACTTGCTGTGCTGGTGTAGTATTAGGCAGGCTGGTAAGGTTTTAGGAAGACATTTTAACTTTTAATTTCGATGCATTAGCGTTCAGGTGGTTAAGTCATCAAATGTGTTTGCATCTATTGTAGTAACGTTCGTACAGAGACTTGCCTTCCCCCTGGGTATCTATTTACCGCCTCAACCGGAATAGTGTTGTATAGCTATCCTTCGCCTCTTACAGATAGTAAGTTAACGGGGTTTTTTAGGGTCGGTATTAAAACTTTTGAAAAACCTTTATGACGATTAACAGAGACGAACAGTATGATGTTCAAAATAATAATGAAGGACCAGCAATTTTGAACATGGAGGTTCAGAATGCTCTTAAACATATGAAATCTGACAAGACCCCCGGTTCAGACAGCGTCACAACATAAATGATTAATGCTTTAGAAGAATATGGAATAGATGAAGTTACCAGTCTGCTTAATACAATATATGTTACTGGAAATATACCTCAGGAGTTATGTAATTCTGTATTTATTGCAATCCCAAAGAAATCAGGAGCCTTGAAATCTGATCAACATCGAACAATTAGTATAATGAGTCACATCACGAAGATTTTGCTAAGAATTATCATGCAAAGAGTTAGGAGGAAAATACACCCTGAAATAGGAGAAGAACAATGTGGGTTTGTAGAAGGCAAGGGTACAGTAAATGATGTGTATATACTGAGAACCGCAATCGAACGTTCTATAGAAGTAAACAAAGATCTACACCTTTGCTTTATTGACTACACAAAGGCTCGATAAACTGAGACATGTAAACATGAAAAGGATGCTTCAAGATCTACAAATTGATGGAAAAGATCTTAGACTTGTAAAAAACATATATTGGAAACAACAAGCTGCCATAAGAGTTGATAATGAAGTAAGCCAATATCAGCCTATTAAGAGAGGTGTGAGACAGGGATGTGTAATGTCTCCAGATCTGTTTTCCCTGTACAGTGAAAGTATTTTCAGAAATATTGAAGATATGGAAGGAATCAACATTGGGGGACGATGCATCAATAACATTAGATATGCAGATGATACAGTCTTGATTGCAGACAATGAACAGGACCTGCAAAATTTAGTAGATGCGGTTGTCACACACAGTGAACAACTAGGGTTAGAATTAAATTGTAAAAAGACACAGATTATGGTCGTCACTAGGAAGAACGAAATACCACAATGTAATATACAAGTAAATGGGAATATTCTTCAACAAGTGAATAGGTACAATTATCTCGGAACAGCAATAACATCTGATGGGAGATGCCTTGAAGAGATTAGAACAAGAATCGCCATGGCAAAAGTAGCCTTTAGCAAGATGAAAAACATACTGACCAATAAAAAGACGTCAATTGAAACGAGAAAAAGAGTGTTGAGATGCTACACAGAACCTGTACTTTTATATGGATGTGAAGCTTGGACAATGAGCAGTCAGGCTGAAAAACATCTGATGGCTGTAGAAATGTGGTTTCTGAGGAAAATGCAAAGAATACCATGGACAGCCAGAAAGACCAATGAACAAGTCCTTCAAGAAACAAATGAAGGTCGTAAACTGATTAGAGACATTAGACGTAGACAGTCACAATTTTTTGGGCATGTTATGAGAAGAAATCATTTGGAGAACTTGGTGACAACTGGTAAGATCGAGTGTAACAAACCAAGGGGAAGACCTAGAAGCAAGTACCTGGATGGCTTGACCTTGTGGCATGGTCGAGACAGAAACACGGAGCTGATCCACGATTCTGGTGATCGAGTGAGATGGCAGAACATGACGGCCCACGCTTACCGGCATGGCACGTGATGGATGGATGGATTAAAACTTTTATAACGTATGGATGTGAGAGTTGGAAATCAACGGTAGTTTTAGATAAGAAAAAATTAGACAAGAGACTAAGCAAGATATTGTATCAAATTTTATAAGAAAACGCCGTTGGAACTACATCGGCCATGTACTCAGAATGGACAAGATTAGACTCCCCAATCAAGCCCTCTTATGGTCACCAGTAAGGAAAAGAAAACGGGAAAGACCAATAGAGACCCTGCGTAGAACCATCATCAGAGAAGGCTCATTCAACGGCTAAGTGAACATCCAGAATCTACAACAGGTAGCAGCGAACCGCCGGACATGGAGAGCCATGACTTCTGCCCTATGCGCCGCCTTAGGCTCAAGAGGAAAGACTAACTAACTAACTATTAAAACTGCAAATCTCCCGAAAAGCATATTAGGATGTAGCACAACACATGTGTACTGCGTACTGCCTGTAATTAGACCTAGGGTGATCATATTTCCGCTTACCATTTTAGGTATTTCATTGTCAACAGACTCCAAAATAATGCCCAGATGGATCATGCGATAGTAGAGTGGTTAGTGAAGACACCAAGATAATGCTGCTATATTAGTGTGGTTAGTGCACACACCAAGACAATATTATTGTAGTATAGTAGTTAGTGCTCATACCTAAGCAATACCTAAGCAATATTGGGAGTCTCCGTGGCGAATTGGTCAAGCCGTTTGACTCTGGCTCCGAAGGTTGTGGGTTCGATTCCGGGCCGCGTCCTTCGGCTCACGAGTGACATTTTCGGAGACTCTTGTGGGTCGTCGCTAGAGCTACGGAGTTCGTGCTTTGTGCGACGCTTTACGCGCTGCGGAAAGAGACCGAGCTATGTGGGATAAAACCAGGTGCAATGAAGTCGACTCTGTCGACTTTTAAGCGACTTTTTAAAGCGACCTAAGCAATGCTACCTTGTTATAAAGTTGGTGCCCATAACAAAACAATGCTACTTTATTATAGTGGTTAGTGCTCAAACCAAGACAATCTAACGAGTTCTATTCCCAGTTGCTGCATGTTTTTTCTTCCCGACCAGTACCCCAATAGAAAATAATTGTCACAATGTTATGGGAAGAAAGGCCAGGCGGAAGATTATTGGCCTTGAAAATATATGACGATCGAACACTTCACAATCTAACGTTTATATATCATGGGGCTATCATTTTTTTTTTTTTTGGTTGCATATCCTTTACAGGACGATGCAGTCAACACCTGCATTTTTCAGCTGCTGTTGATGTACTAGACAAGATAACGCTCAGTAGTTTGCCATTGCTTTCAATGCCGTAAATATAACATCAATAGTCTCAAGAGAGCTAGTATTTGAACAGAAGAAAACAAATTTGATGGACATATAACAAATCAGAAACTTATTCAATCAGGAAATTGACTAGACTTGACAAATTCATTAGATGTTCTTCCTATTATAGCGATGTTTGGTAACGCTTAGCATGATTTCGTCAACAATCATTACTCCTCATTGATTTTGACTGGACAGACCTACATTTCCGGGCACTAAAATTAATTTGTGACTCAAACTTCACTATTCATGTGAGAGAAAAGTTTCTTGTCTTTAAATTGTTTGTCTTTATTATTCTACTTCCAGCTGAAAGTTTTTATATTCTTAATTTTCGCATTTGAGAAATGCTCAACGATGTCGGAAATGCAGTTGTGGCAAACGTGTATTCTTGAGGATTAAAGAAACATTTAAAGTAACAGTTTCATGAATACAAATTTTCCATGTGGCATCACAGAGCGTGAGGCACGGGCCATTCCTAAATCACTGAAAACAATATCGACGATTTTGAACTTAAATATTGTATAACATTATTAGAATACCACGCATCAAGTAGAAGACAAATCTAAGCATCGAGGAAAACCAGCTCATAAAAAAGCAGCATGTCTGAAAAACGATGTATGTTTAATGACTGTGCAGTTTTTGAAAATATTGCCGTTCCAAGTTTTGTATTTACCTATTTTCTTGCATTGGGTTGATGAACTCCACATCTTCACACTGCTCGTAGAAAAACTAAGAAGTATAAACGGACTGACCCAAATGGATATAGACCCGGCAATGTTAATGGACTACGCACTACGAGATAGATCAGCGATTAAAAAAAAATAGGCACAACGAACGTCTGCGGTTTTAATAGTAAAGAAGAAGAACTTATAGAAACAATGGAAAAGAGAAAAATTTGACTGAATACACCAGAATAAAGGGAGAAGGTTGCAAGGAAATCCACCACAGTACACGTTTGTCTACTCTGGAGTGGAACAGCAAGAAAGGGCAGGACACGATGTGGGAATAGTCATTGAACCACGGCTAGCAAGAGGAATACTAGAAATAAAACACATTTCAGAAAGAATCATAACAGTGAGAATAAAAGAACAAACAATTACAACATATGTACAAATATACGCACCATGTAATACAAACAATAATGAGCAAGAATGCGAGGAATTCTACGAAGACAACCATGATGTGCTAAATAAAATACATAAGCAGGACAACATCACAGTTATGGGATACTTCAATGCAACACTCGGACATAACAGAGCGAGCATAGAAAAACATCTTGGAGAATTTGGAGACCAACATAATGATAGAAATGATAACGGAAATAGACTGATAGAGCTATGCAGCCAACACAACCTCTATATAACAAACACATTCTATAAACACAAAGACTCACACATATACACCTGTTATATATGGAACGATCTAGATACTAAAAGCCAAATTGATTTGATATTAACAAGAAATAACAGAAAGAGAAATATTTTAGATGCAAGAGCTTTGCCCACCTTAAGTATAAACATAGACCACAAAGCAGTCGTTTACACAATAAGAACCATCAGTAGAAGAAAGCAAAGACCATAAAAACACATGCCATGCGAATCAGTAAATTTACAACACCTTCAAGACGAGGCTGTGAGAGAAAATTATGAGAAAGTGCTAACTGAAATCTTTGTAAAATTACTTATAAACAGACAAGCAGTGGAAGAAGAATGGGAGATGTTCAAATCAAGCATTTTAAATACTGAGAAAATAACATGTGGAACCACACACAAAATGCTAAACACGGATAAAGAAAATAACAAGTTGGTGGAACGCAGAAGTAAAGAAAGCTGTAAAAGACAAAAATGAAAAAAATATAAAGTGGTCGAAGATCAAACAGGAACGTGACTGCATAGAATATAGAATAGCGAGAAGACATGTGAATAGAATAGTAATGAGAGAAAAACAAAAAGAGTGGGAGGAGTACGGAGAAACTCGAAATAAGAACTACAAGGAGGCAAATAGAAACTTCTACAAAAAGATAAGTGCAATGAGAACGAGAGGAGAACCCTTTGACCCAACTGAAATAATTAACATCAAAAATGGAGAACCAATAAGTGAACAAAAACAAATCCTAATTAGATGGAATTAGTACTTCGTACAACTTCTCAACATCCCATCAGATGTCACAGGAATTCAAGAAACCAGCAAAATGCCACCGAAGAACTAGAACCAGACATAATGAAAGAAGAAATTATAGAAGCCGTCAGAATAGCCCCATTGAACAAATCACAGGGGCAAGATAAAATACCCAATGAACTAATTAAAGCAGCAAGAGAAGTAGGAACAGCTTGGCTACATAGACTATTCAACAATGTTTGGGTAGAACAACAGACATCACGAGACCGGGTAAACGCTATAATTATCCAAGTTTGGAAAAAAACAAAGGCAGCAAAAGAGACTGCACACAATACAGAGGCAATCCCTTTTTAAGTCATACTGGGAAAATATTTTGGAAAATTCTTGAGACAAGATTACGAACTACTTTAGAACCCCAGCTAAGAAAAACATAACTTGGATTTAGGAAAAACAAAGGATGCACAGATGCCATTTTTGCTCTAAGACAACTTATATGAAAATCAATCGAATTCAATGAAACACTCTACTTAGCCTTTGTCGACCAAGAAAAGGCATTTGATAGAGTAGATAGAAACAAGCTGTGGGAAATCCTTAAACAATATGGAGTGAGTACACATCTAACAAACCTATGTAGAAGCGTATACAACAAAAGTGAATGCATAATGAGAGCAACTGGAGGACACTCAGAACCCTTCACCATAACATCCGGAGTACGACAACGTTGTGTCCTGCCCCCTCTCTTGTTTATAACATACATAGACAACATATGTAATGAATCCAGCCAAACAGAGACCGCAAGAACACTGTATGACGAGAACACAGAAGAAGAACACAATGTATCAAGAAGAGACAAGATCCGAAATGAAGAAATCAGGACTAAAGTGGGGGTTATAGCTGCGTTAGATTTTATTAGAAGGCAGCAAGTCAAATGGTTTGGCCATGCAAGTAGGTTACCAACTAACAGTATACCAGAACAAGCAATGATGTACAGACCAGATGGAAGTTGAGGAAGAGACCGACCACGCAAACAATGGACGCAGGGAATAACATAGACCATGGGAATATCGATACATGAAGCCCATAAGCGGACACTCTCCCGCTGTTTATACTTCACCTCGACACCGCAAGGTACAAGAGGAACATGACGAGATGAGATAAAGAAACGGCAATATTTTCAAAAACTGAACAGTCATTACAAATACACCCTTATACATTGGCCATATGAAACGAGAGTACTTTAGAAAGAACCTTAAAGCAAGGATCGGCCAGGATGGAGCCAAAAACATGAAATTAAAGACACCTTGGGTTTGAACATGCACAAAACAGGAACTGCTAAAAGTATGTGTCTTCTCGTCGGGTAGTGATGAGAGCGACTCTCTGCGAAGGACAAGCTACATTTACTACATTTAATATGTTGGGTATTTGGCCCTATGGTAGAGTAATTTGTAGTACTTTCGCCTGACATCTCTGTGGTCTTCGGTGCAAACGTCAGTAGTGGCAGGAATTATTGTTTCTGATTACGCCGCACCGGGGTCCACCCAACCTCATAAGATAGGTACGCATAATATTATATTGTGTGTGTGTGTGTGTGCGCGCGCGCGCGCACGCGCGCGCTCGCGAAGACAGCTAGTATTGTGCTGACCACAGACAGTTCGAGGTATAAAATATAGGCTGGACACAATTTCCCTCATAGGCTACCGTGATATCCACACCGTGCCACTTACTTTATTGTGTCCTCCCATTTACCCGTTACGACAATTGTGCAACATCATACCTTTCGAAGTCAGCCATACATACATAGATGCGCGCACGCACGCATACACTCATACACACGCACACACACACACACACACACACACACACACACACACAAAGACACCAACTAACGAACGAACGAAATTACTTTATTTTCAAAGAGATAAGAATTGGGCACGCAAGCCCGTCTGACATTCTGCCCTTCTTATCTTTTTCCTTTCATACTTGTCACACTCAACGCCACTTACATAACATCAGTCATGACCTTAACATAGATATGGCAACACACCATAGAATGGGGTTGTGTTATTAATTCACCACTAGGCGATGTATATTGGTAGTTACATATTTCATTGTCTGGGTACTTCTGCTTAGTTTGTTACAGATGTAAGAATATCTCTGTCTGGAGTACAACAGAAGGTGCGAGGCATGTGTGTATTTCCAGCAATATACTAATTATTAGTTCACGTCTGTTGCCTACAAAATGATCAGTGCAATGAGAACCAGAGGAGAACCCTTTGACCCAACTTAAATAATTAACAGCAAAAATGGAGAACCAATAAGTGAACAAAAACAAATCCTAGTTAGATGGAATTAGTACTTCGAACAACTTCTCAACATCCCATCAGATGTCACAGGAATTCAAGAAACCAGCAAAATGCCACCAAATAACTAGAACCAGATATACTGAAAGAAGAAATTATAGAAGCCGTCAGATTAACCCCATTGAACAAATCACAGGGGCAAGGTGAAATACCAAATGAACGAATTAAAGCAGCAAGAGAAGTAGGAAGATCATGGCTACATAGACTATACAACCATGTTTGGATAGAACAACAAAGAAGCACACGACTGGGGAAAAGCCATAATTATCCCAATTTGCAAAAAACAAAAGCAACAAAAGAGACTGCACACAATACAGAGGCATTTCCATTTTGAGTTATACTGGCAACATATTTTGCAAAATTCTTGAGAAAAGATTACGAACTACAGAACCCCAGTTAAGGGAAACACAATTTGAATTTAGGAAAAAACAAAGGATGCACTGATGCCATTTTTGCTCTTAGACAACTTACAAAAAAATCAATCGAATTCAATGAAACAGTCTACTTAGCCTTTGTCGACCAAGAAAAGACATTTGATAGAGTAGATAGAAACAAGCTGTGGGAAATCCTTAAACAATATGGAGTGAGTACACATCTAACAAACCTATGTAGAAGCTTATACAACAGTGAATGCATAGTGAGAGCAACTGGAGGACACTCAGAACCCTTCACCGTAAGATCCGGAGTACGACAACGTTGTGTCCTGCCCCCTCTCTTGTTCATAACATACATAGGCAACATATATAAAAAATCCAGCCAAACAGAGACCGCAAGAACACTGTATGACGAGAACACAGAAGAAGAACCATCTGCAAATTTAACCAATAGAGAACTCCTATTTTCGCACGACAAAGCACTAATAGAATATCAGAAAATGAATTACAAGACCACATGAATAGTGTAAACGAAATGTGTATGGAACATAACATGACAATTAGCGCAAGTAAAACAGAGGTAAAGACTATAACTAAAGAAGAAAAAGCAACAACGATTCACCTAAACGAACATTCCTTGAAACAAGTAAAGAGTTTCAAGTATCTAGAAAACATAATATCATCAAATGGCACATCAGAAGACGAGATCGAAAATAGATGCAATAAGGCAAACCAACTCATTAGACAAATGGCACCAATACTAGAGAACAAACATGTATCAATAACTACTAAGAAAGCACTTTACAACACAATTTTCCTACCAACCCTATGTTACCAATGCCAAACCCGAACAATGACAGAAAAAGAGAAAAGAAAAATCACAACAACAGAAATGAGATTCCTGAGAAGAATACACAATGTATCAAGAAGAGACAAGATCCGAAATGAAGAAATCAGGACTAAAGTGGGGGTTATAGCTGCGTTAGATTTTATTAGAAGGCAGCAAGTCAAATGGTTTGGCCATGCAAGTAGGTTACCAACTAACAGTATACCAGAACAAGCAATGATGTACAAACCAGATGGAAGCAGAGGAAGAGACCGACCACGCAAACAATGGACGCAGGGAATAACATAGACCATGGGAATATCGATACATGAAGCCCATAAGCGGGCACTCTCTCGCTGTTTATATTTCACCTCGACACCGCAAGGTACAAGAGGAACATGACGAGATGAGATAAAGAAACGGCAATATTTTCAAAAACTGAACAGTCATTACAAATACACCCTTATACATTGGCCATATGAAACGAGAGTACTTTAGAAAGAACCTTAATGGAAGCAAGGATCGGCCAGGATGGAGTCAAAAACATGAAATTAAAGACACCTTGGGTTTGAACATGCACAAAACAGGAACTGCTAAAAGTATGTGTCTTCCCGTCGGGCAGTGATGAGAGCGAATCTCTGCTAAGGACAAGCTACATTTACTACATTTAATATGTTGGGTTTTTGGCCCTATGGTAGAGTAATTTGTAGTACTTTCGCCTGACATCTCTGTGGTCTTCGGTGCAAACGTCAGTATTGGCAGGAATGATTGTTTCTGATTATGCCGCAACGGGGTCCACCCAACCTCATAAGATAGGCACGCATAATATTATATTGTGTGTGTGTGTGTGCGCGCGCGCGCGCGCACGCGCGCGCTCGCGAAGACAGCTAGTATTGTGCTGACCACAGACAGTTCGGTGTATAAAATATAGGCTGGACACAATTTCCCTCATAGGCTACCGTGATATCCACACCGTGCCACTTACTTTATTGTGTCCTCCCATTTATCCGTTACGACAATTGTGCAACATCATACCTTTCGAAGTCAGCCATACATACATAGATGCGCGCACGCACGCATACACTCAGACACACACGCGCGCGCGCGCACACACACACACACACACATTAACGAACGAACGAACGAACGAAATTACTTTATTTTCAAAGAGATAAGAATTGGGCACGCAAACCTGTCTGACATTTTGCCCTTTTCATCTTTTTCCTTTCATACTTGTCGCACTCAACACCACTTACACAACATCAGTCATGACCTTAACTTAGATATGGCAACAAACCATAAATGGGGTTGTGTTATTAATTCACCACTAAGCGATGTATATTGGTAGTTACATATTTCATTGTCTGGGTACTTCTGCTTAGTTTGTTACAGATGTAAGAATATCTCTGTCTGGAGTACAACAGAAGGTGCGAGTCATGTGTGTATTTCCAGCTAATAATCTAATTCCAGCTAATTATAATTATTAGTTCACGTCTGTTGCCTAGTGTTAGTGAACGAAGTTTCACAATTGCCCGGCATACCGAATAGTGGGTTCGAAATAAGCAGCAGACGATTTGGAAGCAGATTGCTTTGCGTTTATTTTGATGGTATGAGTGTTTCGATTCGATTTCACCTTTACCACTAACCCGTTCAACCTCAAGGAGAAGTTATAGTAGGGTCCATCACCGGCTCAGAATGATAGTCCTGTGACTAGTCAGCTACGAAAGCAACTGCCTATGATTTTACCCTCATAGTCTTATTAATTTGAAGGTGATTGTTATCCACATGGGGTAATGGATACAAATTATGCGTGTCGGCCATTCAAAAACTACTAACAAACTTTTCTTTTTTTCTGTCGCATATCCTTTACAGCACATCGCTGTCAACACCAGCATGTTACCGCTGTTTTTGATTTCTTGGCAAGATTAAGCTCAGTAGTTTACCATTACTTTCTGAGCGACCAGCTCACTTATCCCGTAAGTCACCAACACTGCGAGAACCTCTACCAATTCTCGCGCGCTGCGTTACCCCACGTGGATCAACGGGATTACGGAGAAACTCGATTAAATTCTAGGCCAGGGAGACGGCAATAACAAACTACTGACCGTAAAACTTTCATTGTAAATCATAAATAGCCCACTAACTGCTGCGGTCGATAGCAACGTCCTTTAAAATGACATTTAACTAGTTTTTAAAAGGACTATCAACATGTGTAAAAAGTATAAATGTAATAAATGTGTTCTATTATATTAGAGGCATGTAATGATTAGCAATATAGATCTATTAAATTAGAGGAATATACTGATTAGCTGTATATATCCATTATATTAGAGGCAAAGAATGATTAGCGGTATACATTTATTAAATTAGAAGTATATAATGATTAGCGGTATAGATAGACTAGAACTGTTGATGTTTACAGAAAACAAGCGGTGATGTGTCAGATTCAGACAATACTCACAAAAACGTTTCTTCACCACTGTAGCAGGACACCTTGGTAGTAGGAGCTCACCGCCAGGCAAGCATGACATGAAGTTTCCAATCGTCAGAAGAGGTACCCCCAAGCCGAATGTTTCTCCTCTTTTACTTGTTTGACACTCTGCAGTGGTAGACCTATCCGGATCATGACTCCCAGGTTATACTTTTCTGTGTTGGCATATTTATTTACTAATTTCATATTCTCTTTAGACCTGTTTGTGCTGTTCCCGAGGAAGATCACTGAGGTCAAAACGTATTATTGGTTGTGCTGTGGTTTAATTTATGATTACATACTTGTTTTTTTTTTCCCCGCATATCCTTTACAGGACATTGCTGTCAACACCAGCATTTTACCGCCGTCGTTGATTTCTTGGCAAGATTACGCTCAGTAGCTTGCCATTGCTTTCTGAACGGCCGGCTCACTTATCCCTTAAGTTACCAACGCGGCGAGAATAGCTTCCAATTCTCTCGCACTGCTTTACCCTACGTGGATAAACTGGATTACGGGTGTACAAATTTGCTATACGTTATTTTACTGTTATTATCGAGGCATGGCTGGCCAAGTGGCCAGAATGCCGGGTCGCCTTCGGGAGACCCGTGTTCGAATCTTCGGAAAGGTGTTGATGTTTTCTTCTGTCGGGAGCAAAAAGAAAACCCCCAACTTGCACAGTTCGCTGCGACTCCACTAGACAGGTGGTCTTAATACTGGTCTTAATACCTCAGGTGCAAGACACCCCCGAAACCATGTTCTACACAAGATGACAGTTTGACAATATTGTTTTTTAAAATTAATCTAGCTTTGTCCGATTCATCTCTCCGTTGTGATTTCTGTTCATCGGGTTTGAGTTCATCATAAGGCATGTACACTGTATCTGTTTGTTTTCTCTCTCTCTCTCTCTCTCTCTCTCTCTCTCTCTCTCTCTCTCTCTCTCTCTCTCTCTCTCTCTCTCTCTCTCTCTCTCTCTCTCTCTCTTGTAAGGGAACACATACTTAACTATTTTCTGTTGCTATACTCTTATAGGCCGCTCGGTACTCGATGTCTGTTGTGAGCAATATCTCGGCGGCTGCCATTACAGAATATTTTCTGATAACCATTTTAGGTCGGGTTGATCATATCAATTACAATTAAAAAATCCGTCATGGTGGGAATTCGAAAATAAAATTGATTACTGAGCTAGCAGGCAAGCGTGTGGTGTATGGTGCTCCTCCCATATGTTTAATAGAGCAACCTGTACTAGATGGATCGTATGTTCATTATCACCTTGGCTGCTTTTACTTCTCATAAAAATTCCTTGTATATGTTTCAGGCTGTATTGATCACGAAGCTCAGGTCAATTTATGAACAAAACAAAGCATTTGAGAGCATCGCGACAAGTGAAAATATCAGCGGCAGAAGAGTCAGTGGCAGAACGAGAGGAATGATGCTTGATGATGTAAGACGATGGCCTGTAGAAATATCAAAACAATAATTGGCCCACAACACCGAGGGCTGATATTTATGGAGAGACATGAACGCCTAAGGCCCTATGTTTGCAAGGTACGTGATGCTGAAGACATGACATTACAAAGACTTCAGTTCTATGGTGTCACGGCCTTTACATTGTTCTCGCTTCGCTTGGCTCCCACCTCTTCACCAGGCTTCGAAATAGACGGAAGGAAATTGATCTAAAATGCCACTGGTAACTCAAAAAGCCACATTGCTTTTCATTGCCGAATTCAAAATTCCATCTTGCTACAGATTAGATAACATGTCAGTCTGTCAGACAGTACCGTCTGTGTAACTAGTAGTAACAAAGTGTAATACCCAAGAGGTATATCGCACAGATGGCAGCTTCACTTTCTATTTAGAAACTAATCAAGTTTTTGTTCTTTTCTTGGAAGGGGGTTGGGGAAAAAAGGGGGGGGGGGGGGGAGAGAAATAAAATATAACGAGGAAGTATAAGTATATTACAACAAGAAACAAAAGACGTTCCAGGTTGCATACAAGAAATACAATATAACGAGGAAGTATTATAAGGGGGAAAAAACGTTCTGGGATGAGTAAAACATTAAAAATTGTCTTTGTTGCGAACGGATGCAGTTCGGGCTGGATATATCCCTTTATCCCTTACATTCTTTGTATGCTAAAAGCTCGTTTACAGTCAAGGGAAGGGCTATTCCTCATTTAATTCAAGTAAGTGACTGATTTTATTTTTCAAGCACGTCTCCGCTGGTTCTCTTTATTTGCTGGTATTTTCTTCTGTGATTACCGTTCTTGTTGTTGTTGTTGTTGTTGTTGTGTTGTTGTGTGTGTTGTTGTTGAGATTGTAATATTTGGTATAGCTCGTTGTGTTGTGAGTACATGTCCTGTTCGTCTCCATCC